>CM070017.1:18491701-18689201 GCA_036247105.1 Cirrhinus mrigala
ACCCTTACTGAGCCCATTCTTTTGTGTAAGCAAAGCTCCCACATTAAGAAAATTATGTACCATTATATTGTTACGAGTACAATATTTCAAGTTTGTGAACTTATGTGGGTGTTTTTGTGAGCACAATCAAACTACTGTGCTGGGCAGCAGCACCTGCTTTACTCATCTTTCTGTGAAATCAGCAGCTTTACTGTATCCATTGAGGCAGGAACAGTAAATTCCCACAGATGGGCACTGATGGTCCGTAAATCAGCAGAGTAAGATGGCAGGATCTGGGAAGGGCTGTTAAAAAGAGATTGACCTTGCTGAGATTTTCATTGTCAGCCTTAATAATCTCGTTGGACCCTTGGAACAACGTCATCCCCTCCGCAAACCCCCAGCCACTTACTCACTGTCAGCAGCGATCAGCCTGCAGGAGACAGCCATGATTAGACCTTGTTTGTAATTGACCCTCTCACGGTTGGCACAGCCTCTTCCGGACGCTTGTGTCCTGGGAAATGCCTACAGTACACACAAACTCCTTATTGGCACAATCGATCATAATTGTAGCTTAACATACGATTATGTTGATGTTTAAAGTGTTTTGCTTTGTCTTTTCACACTCTCAGGAGCCAGAGGGGACGTATTTGGAGAAAGCAGACGAGCTCTACTCTCTGATGTGTGCCGTCACAGACAAGGTAAGCGGGGAAGTTCACCGCTGCTGTCGGGATTCAGTCATTACTGTGAGCTGAATTTTAGCAATGCTTTCAAGGCGGAGATGGTTTGTAAGCTGTTGGCTTTGATTTTTCTGATGATCAGTGAAGAGAGCGGAGATGGAGCACTTGTCACGAGTAGTGTGGACTAGTGCTCAGCCGGGCAGAGTAATCAACCAGTAATTGCCATTTTAAGATGCCTAATAACTGTTCCCACCTGGGTAATTAACACAACCTTTTTATATGAATTGTGATTAAAAAAAAAAAATGTTGAAATGTTCAGCAATTTAAGGTTTGTTAATTTAAATTAGCTCTTTGCTATAATAAGTAGGGATGCACCCATGCTGAATTCGTCTGCCGTTACAGATAGTGGATTATTTGGAATATCGATACAAATAGTTTGGTTTTCTTAAAGGGATAGTTCACCCAAAAATAAAAATTCTGTCATTAATTACTAACACTTGTGTCGTTCCAAACCGTAAGACCATTGATCATCTTCAGAATACAAATTAAGATGTTTTTGATTAAATCAGAGAGCTTTTTGACCCTGCGTGGACAGCAATGCAACTACATGAGGGTGAGTAATTAATGACAGAATTAATGACATGAGGGTGAGTAATTAATGACAGAATTTTCATTTTTGGGTGAACTATCCCTTTAAGAGCATCAAAATGGCATTTATCGTTTGAATTTTCTTATAAAGTTGGCAAAATTAGAGCATTGAGACTTTCGCTGCTTCCGAAATCAAATACTTCCCTGCTACTGTATATAGTATGCCAAAAGAGTTGTATGTCTGAATTCGTAAATGAAAGAAGTACCTGGATGACCTAGCAAGTCATGTGAACAACATGGCGGATGAAGAACATCTGAGTTTCATTCAAACTACCCATATTCATACTATATAGAACCTTCTTCTTTTAAAGAAGTCCACTTCCAGAACAACAATTTACAAATAATTTACTCACCCACTTGTCATCCAAGATGTTCATGTCTTTCTGTCCTTAGTAGTAAAGAAATTATGGTTTTTGAGAAAAGCGTTTCAGGGTTTTTGTCCATATAATGGACTTCATTGGTGCCCTGATTTTGAACTTCCAAAATGCAGTTTAAATGCAGCTTCAAAAGGCTCTAAACGATCCCAGCCGAGGAAGAAGGGTCATCGGGGATCTTTCCAGTGTGATTACTTAATGCAGTGGTTCCCAAACTTTTTCTGCAGGGCCCCCCCTTTTGCAGAATAAAAAAAATTCAAGCCCTTCGTTTACACATAAACATAAACACAATTTCAGAAGGAATTATTTAAAACGTTCAGTGTGTGACAATTTACTGAAAAAAAAAACGAAACGAGGAACTAGTCACTTTTAGAGTAGAAACATTAAAAGTAAAGCATGCAGCTTTACTATGTACTGTTTTTTTTTTTTTTTTTTTTTTTTTTTTTTTTTTTTACTATGAAACAGCTTTCATTGTTTTTTAAACAGATTTTCTCAATTTTCTCTTTTTTTTATCTCTTTGTTGTAGTTGCGATCTCTGAAGTTCATTATCTACCTCATCTACAGTCTATCTACGTTTACCTGACACTTGATGTCTTTTCAAAAACTTGTCCATGCTTAGAGCAGATCTACTATGCGTCATTCATTCATAATTTTACTCGGCTAACCGCAGTTCTCATTTCTGATATCAATTGCACCATCTAGTGGTCTGTTATTTTACGACAAAAACAATTACAAACTGCGAGTCGTCTTGAGGTAATAAAATATGATGAAATTCATATTTTGTGTTAAATTATTTACATGTGGCAAGTAGCCATATAATAAGCAAGATAATTTCACAGTGGGGTCTTGTATCACCGTTTCTTTTTACATAAAAATCTAGGGATGTACCGAAATGAAAATTCTTGGCCGAAACTGAAACTGCTTTGTAATAATTATTTATTATTTTATTAAATAATATAGTCATTTTATAAGACTTTTTAGTTTAACTCTGTAATTTTAATGATACTGAATAAAAAATAATCACAAGCCAATAAAATAACCACGTTTATTGAAAGTAACAATAAAATTGGACAGAAAATATACGAATATTAAATCTCAATATATTATTTTTTATTCAGTTCTATGAAACAGAATTAGATATTAGAACATTTTTGGACTAATTATCAAAATAATGTATAGTCCTAAAAAGCTATTATTATCAGAGGATGTGATCAGAGCATACGTCACGAGAGGGTAGCGTCATTTTACCAGCGTTGTCCAGTACACCAGTACTAGCATGTTACAGCACAGTATGCGACACTATTGCAAACAGGAACAAGTACACATTGACATTTTCTGTCGGCGCGTTATTTGAGCGGACTTTGCTTTTCCGTTGAGCATAAGCGGTACACGAGTGGAGCATTCATATGGGCCGTGAGCAACTCAACGGAACGCACATTCATAGAGCGGAACGGTGCGCGCTGAATACTACCGGGCAGTGCGGATATTTTTTCGGCCGTTGTTTCTTTCGAATCTTTATAAAAATCGGCCGACTGTACACTAGCATTGCCGCGCCCCCCTTATCATAACTCCGCGCCCCCCCTAGGGGTCACACCCCCCAGTTTGGGAACCACTGACTTAATGCATGATGTTAAGCATGTGTTTTGCAAAACTAGTGCAAGACGAGCATTTGTGGTTAAAAAGTTTTTTTTTTTTTTTTTTTTTTTTTTTTTTTTTTTTTAAGAAAATTACATATTTTCATTAGACCTTCAGCCCGTTGATCGCCATTGAAGTCCACTATATGGAGAAAAATCCTGGAATGTTTTCCTTATTCAGTGAGTAATGAATGACTGAATGAATACTTGAATTGATAATGTGAGAACAGACAGCAGAGTAGGGCTGTCAATTAATCGCGATTAATCGCATGCAAAATAAAAGTTTGAGTTTGCCTAATAAACGTGTGTGTACTGTGTGCAATTATTATGTATATATAAATACAAACACATTCAGGTACATATATAAGAAATATTTACAAGTATATGTATTTATTGTAATTTTTATATAATTTATATTATATATAAATACAAATATTTTTTACATAGATAACATATTTCTCTTAAATATATACATTAATTTGTGTGTATTTATATATACTGTACATAATAATTACACACAGTACACACGTTTATTAGGCAAACTCAAAATTTTATTTTGTATGCGATTAATCGCGATTAATCGTTGACAGCCCTACAGCAGAGTGTTAGTAAAGTGTTGCCTGGGACAAATCACTTAAACAAAATATTTGACTGCAGCATGCTGTGATTTACAGAGGCGATCGATACAAAACTGCAGTCTTTCATAGAGCATCTCACTCGCTTCCTCCTGCAGGAAATGAGCCACTTGCACACGTCTATCAGAGTCTCGGCTGATTTACACCTCCGATAGAGCAGCTCCACCGGGCCGCTCTTATCCCAGAGTTCAGACTCTCTCCACGGGATGTTGAAAGTATATTTGAGAGCCAGCGGAGGAGAACGCCATCAGCCTGGGCTTGAAGCTGAACTGATTAACACAAGCCTAAAAGAGAGTTTATTTTCCTTCAGCTCAGGCCTGTAGAGCAGAGGAGGGTCTTTAGTACCTCTTTCTACTGAAAATGGGAGACCGAATTGCTGTATTTGGTTTTATGAGTCTCTTTAATTAAGAGGGGGTGTATGTATATTTGTGACCTATTGAACATCAGTTGTTCAGGGAATTAAACACAAGCTGCGTATCT
Organism: Cirrhinus mrigala; assembly: GCA_036247105.1. Classification (NCBI taxonomy): domain Eukaryota; kingdom Metazoa; phylum Chordata; class Actinopteri; order Cypriniformes; family Cyprinidae; genus Cirrhinus; species Cirrhinus mrigala. The sequence continues at coordinate 18,496,129 of CM070017.1, forward strand.
CATAACTCCGTCCAAATACATTATTTTAGCCTCCTTAAAATGTCAAAGTACAGTGAGGCCAGATGGTTCCCGCTATCCCGTCCATCTGGAGGGACCGACGGGTGTTTTGGGTTTCGTTGTCGCTATCCGTCTCTGTTCAGGTCACCGTAGAGGTTGTTCCCGCTTCCTCGTGGATCTCCTGACGCTTTTAAAGCGAGTCCGGCTCTGGCAAGACCATTAAGTGGATTAGTTTCACTCACTCAAAAGGGAGTTGGATCCTGCTGGCGAGCTCGGAGCCCGCTGTGTTTATTCAAGAGATGTATGTAAATAAATATATAAGTGGAGAGCAAGATTTTATTTTTTTTTTTTTCCCCGACTTAATCTGGGGGAAATGTGCATCGCTGTCACCCGCCGTTTGCCTGCATGGGGGAATCGAGCACAAAGGGAATGTCGATATTTTCTCCGCTAGATTAGGGATGTTCTAAAACGGGATTTGATGACCTCAGCCAAAATCTATGATGGAACTTGAATTCTTAGACCCAGGTGCAGGGTTTTTTTTTTTTCCTGCATGGAACAACCTCACCTCCTCATTTACACGGTTCATCTTCTGGCTTGGGTATGCTTGTGATTTTAGCTCTTTTAGATAAAGGAATGTTGGGGGTCCAGTACAAGGAAAGCGCAATCGACATCTGGGGCATTTTGTCGATAACCACAGAAAATAATGAGACTCTTCACCAAGTTCTTTAAAACAAACACACATCGGTTTTATGGTAATGTAAGAGCTGTTGAAGTGTATGAGCCAAAATACTGTACATAGACACATAATATAATATAATATAATATGATAATGAACCATGGTTACTCTGTTCACAAAAGTACAATTTCATACTATCATATCATATATCATAAATTATAAAAATATATATAATAAATTACTTCACAATATAATATAATATAATATAATATAATATAATGTAATATAATATAATATAATATAATAGTGTTGAGTTGTGGTGGCTCCAGTCACAAAAATAAAATATTTCATACTGTTTTATCATATTACATTATATATTATATCATATATATCATAAAATAATGATGTGGTCACACAAAAATATTTAAAGTAAAAATAAAATAAAGTAAAATATTTAAAAAAATATATAATAAAATACTTCAAAATATCATATAATATAATATAATGTAATATAATATAATATAATATAATATAATATAATATGATAATGAACGATGGTTGCTCTGGTCACAAAAACAATTGTATACTATCATATCATATATCATATCATATATATCATAAAATAATGATGTGGTCACTTCAGTCACAAAAATAAAGTAAAATATTAAAAATATATATAATAAAATACTTCACTATAAAAAAATAAAATAAAATAAAATAGTGTTGACTGTGGTGGCTACAGTCACAAAAATAGAATAATTCATACTGTTTTATCATATTACATCATATATCATAAAATAATGATGTGGTCACTTCAGTCACAAAAATAAAATAATAATGATGTGGTCACTTCAGTCACTAAAATAAAATAAAATAATAAAAAAAATATAAAAACATTCTTCACAGTATAACACAATATAATATAACACAATATAATATAATATGATATAATATAATATAATATAATGAAATGATAAACCGTGGTTGCTCCAGTCACAAAAGTAAAACCTCACAGTATAATATAATATAATCTTAAATAATTTAATATAATATAATAGGGGTGGGAATCTTTTACCATCTCACGATTCAATTCAATTCCGATTCTTGAGGCCACGATTCGATTCAAAATCGATTTTCGATTCAAAAAGATTTTTGATTCAAAATGATTCGATTTTATTCATAATGATTTCTAATCGGGTTTCTGATCATGATCTACTCTCATCTGCTTTGCTATACAGAATGACCGCTCCGCTGTCTGTAACATGCAGACGAACCCCTCGTTCTCCACCACACTGTAAGGCCTTAGGTCTTTGGCAATGAAGCAAGCGATAGACCGAGTTATTTTTTTTGCTCTCTCGGAGTTGGCAGGGAGTTTCGTGAAGCACTGCAGTGTGCGTTGGTCTGCAGCTGGCGGCTGACTCTGCTCCGTGTCGCTGAGCTCCGGGTGATGCCTAGTAATATGAGCACGCGCATTTGTTGTGCTGCCGAAGTACTTGGTCTTCGTTTTGCAAAGCTTGCACACTGTGTGTGTCATGTCCAGCGCAGTGCTTCCAGGCATTCGGTAAAAACCGAAATGACGCCAAACTTTAGCTTTAAGTGAAGACGGGGCTGATTGGATCTCCCTCTCATCCATATTTGCTTCCTCTTTGTTTTAGTGATTTGCCGCGCACGCTTACGTTCAAAAACCGGCTGCGTGGTGGCATCAGTACAGACCAGTAGGCTAGTTACAAAAATGGAGGCGAACAGCCAGCTGATTTTATTTATTTATTAAATCGATTCTTGGACATTTCAGATCGATTCTGAATCGTTGCAAATGAGAATCTAGATTTTTCTGTGAATCGATTTTTTGGCACACCCCTATAATATAATATAATATAATAAACCGTGGTTGCTCTGGTCACAAAAATAAAATTGTATTGTATATCATATCATATATCATAATAGGCTGTGGTTCCTCCAGTCACAAAATATAATATAATATATATTATAATATACTACTAATAATAATAATAATAATATAATGAACTGTCGTTGCTCTAGTCACAGAAACAAAATATTTGATACTATCATATATCATATAACATCTCATAACTCCTATCTTGTCGTATCGCCTTGCGAAAGTATTCATACCCGTTCATTTTTTTCACGTTTTGTTGTGTTGCAGCCTTATGTTAAAATGTTTTAAATAACTTTTTTTCCACATCAGTTTACACTGCATACACCATAATGCCAAAGCACAAAACAACTTTGCAAATTTCTTAGAAATAAAAAACTGCAATGATTCCATTGCATAAGTGTTCATACCCTTTTCTGGGATACTTGAAAAATGAGCTCAGGAGCATTTATATCACCTGTAGATGTTACTAAACTTCGAGTGGAGTTAACCTGTGGCAAATTCATTTGAATGAGTATGATTTGGAAAGGCACACACCTCTCAATAAAAGGTCTAACAGCAGAAAATGCATATCAGTATTGGTGCTTCATATACAAATCCAAACAATTACTAGAAAATAATCTATAAGAATACTTCTGTAAATATAAACAACTAGAAAGGTCATGTGAAAGTCATCAAGATTCATTGGTCAGAAATGTGGGAACTTTGTCTGTCAAACAGCGATTTGATGATAAGTATGTTTCTCTTTTCTGTCAGAGTGTGTTTGGTGATGGGGAGAACACTAAGGTACGAGTGTCTGAACTGGAGGAGGAGGTGAAGACCCTGAAGAAGATCAATAAAGATCTGTATGAGTTCTCCACTCAGCTCCTGACCAAACCCAACTAGAAGAGTTGTCAGCTGCATATCAGGTCCTCAGGACAGTCGGATCAGTGCGAGAACTACGGGAGAGAAAAATGCATAAAATGGACTAAAAAATACCAACTCTTCTTTCCTGCCCTATTTTTATATCCCGAGGGCAGGATTTTATTTTTCGCATCCACCTCGACATAAGCTCAAGGACCGGAGGTATATTTCTAGTATGTTTATGTGGTGACATTTACTTTTTGTATTATTGTAGGCCTAAACTTGAAATATTTGCTGTTTATGTTATAACAATTTTGACCTGTACACTTCATTAAAAAAAAGTTGCCAAATAATTCACCATGTGACCTTTGAATCATTTTTCAGCCTCTTCATTATCATTCCACAGTAGGGAAAGGAAAGGAAGTCTAAATAACCTACATAGAGGAATTGTTTTCAGTTTTATTTTTTATTTAAAAATATTGATAAAAAAACAATTAGGGGATGCATCTACCTCCACATTCAAGATTTTTAAAAAATTAATTATTTATTATTACCAACCTTTGACTACTTGACTTCAACCCCATCACAGTAAATTCAGAAATTATATACTGATAATTTGATAGGGAACTACAGTATTTCTTAGTTTTTGTGTGCTGTGAAAAATGTAAATCTCACAATAAATATAGAATAATATTCCATAACATTTCTTTTCTTTTTCTTTTTTTTTAAGGAGAAAATGTCAAAGCATAACATGGATAAAGTCAAATTAAATCACACAATATATCAGGCAAAACTGTCAGAGCATAACAGGATTGAATTGAAGTGTTGCTTTAGTTCAACCCTGTCACTGAAATGTGGAAATGATATATAAGATAGATAGCTGCAGTATCGTTTAGTTTTGGTGTGCTCTCTAAAATGTAAATCACACAATATATCAGGCGAAAATGTCAGAGCATAACAGGGTTGAATAGAAAGTCAAATTAAGAATTTTCTCACAAATTGCAAGTGTGTGTTTGTGTTCGTTTTTGTTGTTGTTACTGTTACTAACATTTAAGTGTTACTTTAGTTCAACCCTGTCACTTAAATTAAAAAATTATATACTTATTGGATAGATAGCTGCAATATCACTCAGTTTTGGTGTGCTCTCTAAAATGTAAATTACACAGTTAATATATAAGGCAAAAATGTCAGAGCATAACAGTGCTGAACAGGTTAAATTAAGAATTTTCTCACAAGTTTTTTTTTTTTTTTATTGTTACTAACATTTAAGTTATACTTTAGTTCAACCCTGTCATTTAAATTTGGAAATTATATATTTATTAGATAGATAGCTGCAGTATCATTCAGTTTTGGTGTGCTCTGTAAAATGTAAATCACACAATATATCAGGCGAAAATGTCAGAGCATAACAGGGTTGAATAGAAAGTCAAATTAAGAGTTTTCTCACAAATCGCACGTGTGTGTTTGTGTTTGTTTTTGTTGTTGTTACTGTTACTAACATTTAAGTGTTACTTTAGTTCAACCCTGTCACTTAAATTAGAAAATTCTATATTTATTAGATAGATAGCTGCAGTATCGCTCAGTTTTGGTGTGCTTTCTAAAATGTAAATCACAATTAATATATCAGGTGAAAATTTTAGAGCATAACAGGGTTGAATAGAAAGTCAAATGAAGAATTTTCTCACAAATTGCAAGTTTTTTTTTTTTTAAGTTGTTACTAACTTTCAAGTGTTACTTTAGTTCAACCCTGTCGCTTAAGTTAGGAAATTATATACTTATTGGATAGATAGCTCCAGTATCGCTCAATTTTTGTGTGCTCTCTAAAATGTAAATCACACAATTAATACATAAGGCAAAAATGTTAACAGGGTTGAACAGAATATTGCTCAGTTTTGGTGTGCTGAAAGATCAGATTAGCCATGTTCACACCATGTACTTGTCCAAATGACACTTTCGATCCGGCTCCCTCCACATGTGCCTCTCCTCTGCTTTGCAGTACAGCCTAAAACTTCATAAACACCTTTCCCCAGCACAGCGGCTTATTTCCCATCCCTTGTTACAGGAGAGTAAAGCTGCCCTCGCTGTGACCCTCGCAGACGTCTCCCAGGATTAACATTCTGGAAACATCCGCAGAATCTTAAAGAGAAAATCATCTAGCCTTTAAAAAGTCAAATAAATAAATAAATCAACAAGAAAAGAGTGGGGAAAAGTCATCAGCATTCCAGCGGCATTCTGTTGTGAATGCAGAGAATGCTTGATTTCTATCTAGTTAACTCAATTAGACCATGTGATGCAGATAAGACCCATCTGAGTATCATCGTCTTAGGATGGAGAGACAGACAGAGAGAGCGAGAGGAAGCGCCACTGATAACAATTACAACTACCTCTCAGCACTTCCTCTTTGAAGATTGTTCTACTTCAGCTGTTCCTGCTCACAAGAGGGAGAAACAGTTCTATTGCCGCACACACACACACGCTCCAATCATCGTGTGGAAACTCATTCCCTCACCTTGACAGAGTCGTTCTGTAGCCCTCAGCTGCGGGAAGCATTGTAAGCAGGCGGCTCATGGAGGAACAGCTTCTTAAAAGCTTATTTTGTTGCTGTGGTTGAGAAGAAAAGGTGTGCTTTGAGTGTGTGACGTGAAACTCTGCTCCCTCAGCTCTGTGTTTCTTTAAAGAGATAGTTCAGGCAAACAATGAAAGTTTGTTGCGCACCTGTATGAGTTTCTTTCTTCTGTTGAACACATACATATTATGAAATTGTGTAGAGTTCTTTCTGGTTCTCGAATCTGATTGGCTAAGAGCCTTTTCCAGGAGTGCAATATTCTAGTGATAACAGCACTCCAGCTGTTTCACTGTTTGTATCACTCTGTTTGTGGTATTTTTCAAAGCGAGAGTCATGCCGGATGCCCAAATCTGCCATAATTACAAACTAATACAGTTTTTGTGTCATGGAATGTAGTTTTACGAGTTTTTTTTAGGTGTGAATATACTTGTTTAGATTTTTTTTTTTCTGGTTAAATAAAGGTTAAATAAAAAAAAATAAAATAAAGATAACATCAATTTTGGAAAATTTGCTTCAGTGTTTTCGCAGATGTGAGCTCCAGGGCGTCAGCGGTTGTTCAGCACCCATTAACCCACTGAGAGCAGCTTTACCTCGGCCAGATCTTCTGGAACTTGCTGCTGGCTCTGATGTCTCAGTAGTGATTAAACGAGAGATAATTGGTTTTGGGTAAATCTAACAGGCAGTCTTTATCTATTATTTGTTCCAGAGCAAATAGTTTTGGCTGAGGGCAAAATCTCATAGTTATATAACTTTGCTGCATATCAGAGCGCTGCCTTTGTACTTTTAACTGAATTACCTAGCAGCTGTGATGGCTGTTGTTGTTTATTAAATATTATTTTATATAAATAATACTGGTAGTGTTTAATAATGGTGATGGTGATCATGATGGTGATTTTAGTTACGTTGTTCCGCCGTTAGATGGTGACAATGAGTGAGTCAGCAGTAAAGACCTTTATATTGAAAGATGCTGTTGTAAACAAGGAAGTTATTTTTCGTTTCTACAGCTTGTAAGATGCAGCCAACAAATGCACTGAGCAGCGCTGTCATCGGTAATCATCCATAACAGATGAAAGGATAGTATGACAAAGATATCGCTTTCCTCAGCAGACATTCAAACTAATGTTTTATCGTGAATTAGATTGATCTGAAGAATGAATTCTGTATCAGATGCAGGTAATCACATTTGTTCACTCCTTCTCTCTCTTATAATCCTTAATACGGTGAGCTTTTAATACAGTAAGTTTTCAATGAAGCAACTCAACGTTCGTCGTTAGTAGTTCTAAGGTGATGTTTACCGTTGAATCCATGGTGGAAGTAGTTCTGCACAAAAAAAGATTGTTTCTTATGCGTTTACACATTCGTGCTTTCGAACTGTTGTATAAATGCAATATCACACTCGTAGCTGTGCACTATAGCTGTATATCGGCATGCTGTGATTATCTTAATTTAATGAACTTGTCTTTTTGGTAACCTATATATCATATATCCTTCACAGCCTATGATATCCCATAATCCTTTGTGTGAAGACTGTCTGACTGAAAGAATTAAGATGCTGTTCTATGGAGCAGTTGAAAGCAGTATATTTAATCAGTTAAATGCATTTTTATAATTTAATTTCTACCTAGAGATAGACATCCTACTCAAATATTCAGTTGACTAGCTCACTTAAATATTTTCCAGATCAGCAGTTGTGGTTTAGATATCCTGAAATGTGCTCTGAGACAAGTTGATTTTAAAATTGCCTTATCAGTACAATGCTATTAGATCTATTAAATGAATAGTTCACCCAAAAATGAAAATTCTGACATTTAATATTACCCGGGTGTCATTCTAAACTAAGACTTTTCTTTATGCTGTTTTTGTTCTGTTTTTGACCCAACTGACTCACACTGTATCGCCAGAAACAGTTGGACCATTTGTCAGCTTAAGCGGCATTACACATGAGCCAATGATTATTGAACTTATCCTAAATTAAAAGAGCAGTATGCAAGGTGACTCGAGCCTTAATTACAATATCGCTTAATCGTTATAGCACTCAAATCTGTGTTGATTGCCGTGGCGCTCTGCGCAGCTGTCATTTGGCATATTTGTCATCAGCGCTGCAGAATACTTCAATTCTCTTTGGTCTCCGTTTCTGCTTGCTGACCAAATCAAATGTTTTTCAAAATGTCCTATGCAAATACAGCCCTCGAATTTCAACATGTTCTCAAGAAGGACGTGAATAATTTAAACGGCCTCTGTTAAACTGCTAATGTTGCGGTGAGATGACCCATCTGGGCTGCTGGGAAATTTGTCACAGCTGCATATGAAGACTGAAGACGATGTGAGGAGAAAACAGTCAGCGCTTGTGTTTACCACCGAGAGCTGTTTCCCTTTCAAGCAGAGCGCTCATTTCAATGCCAGCTTGTGTCCTTATTTACAAACTTTGCTTATTTAATGTCAAGAGATTTAGCGGATTTGCTGCCATGTGTTAAGTAGAAGTCTGTCTTGTGCTCTTTCTTTGAAACACTAAATGTCATGTAGTCTCCAAATCCATATATCAATGTTTTTGGTAAACAAGTGAGCTAAATAAATAAATAAATAAAGGAAAAAGGTAATGGATCTGATGTCCTTTTGGTTGGCTTGCTTTCAAATGTCATTCGCTAAAGGCTGGGTCCTCATGTGGTAAATAAATACAGGTTAGCACTGAATATGAACATTTTGTTTTCACGTTTAAGTACAGCTGTCACGATTCTCCAATTCAATTCGAGTAGTTGATTTTAAAAAAAAAAAAAAAAAAAAAAAAAAAAAAAATTCCGATTGCATTTTGCCCGTGTTGAGTAACAAGTGGCAAATTCCACAGAAGAGAATCCAGGAAACGCATTATTAGGTTTTCCATGGCTGCATGATATATTAAACCCATTTAAAAATAATAATACAGCATAATGTTGTGAATTCACAAACGCTACAATTCAATTAAATTAATATATGCGATGCAGGTTTAATATATTCGCTTTATTTATTTACATGCGTGTAGGTTAAGTGCACAAATGTGACCCACACAAACTGTTATCATTTACATTTCATGCGTAAAGAGTCCCAAACTCCATTTCTGCATATTGTTGTAAGTGTGGGTGTATTGTAACGTTCATCTGGGAATGCCATTTTGTCAGATCTGTAAGGTAAGTCATTTATAAACCTATGCAAACGCAGGAAAATACATTAGCATCTTTCTCAATATGGTAACTTTTCATCGCGATTTCAAAATGAAAGTTTGAGTTTACACTTTTTGGTGCCCACATATTCAAGAAATTACAGTCGCTGTAGCATTTCTGTTGCAAAGAAATGGTAAAATATTTAAGAGTAAGTGGACATTTGACTTAAAATGTTGGTTAGTCAATATTAAACAAGAATTAGATCTTGCAGTAAAGTGTAAAAACAATTGTCAGGCCGTTGGCGCCCTCTGCAGTCATTTGTTATAATGCGTAATGTAAGTTAGCTCTATTGTTTATAATACAGTTTTGATACATCAGATCAGGCTTATACTTAACTATCTGCCAAGGCAATGTTTTACATTTTCATTTACTTTAAATTGATCAACTAAAATAAATAAAACTTTAAACTAAAACAACAACAACAAAATCTAAATGTATAATATATATATATATATATATATATATATATATATATATATATATATATATATATATATATATATATATACAGTACTGTGCAGAAGTATTAGGCCACTAGTATTTTCACCAACGAAAAAATGGTTTTAAGTCAGTTATTTCTATTTTTTGCTGTAGTGTGTCAGTAGGAAATATCAGTTTACATTTCTAAACATTCATTTAGCCATTAATTGTAATAATCCAGTGAGATTTTTGTTTGCACAAGGAGTCTGACAACAGCCAGTGCTCCACACAGAGATCTGATCTCACCATCATCCAGTCTGTCTGGAATGACATGAAGAAACAGAACAAACTGAGAACTGTGGCAACATCTCCAAGATGCTTCAAGAAACCTACATGCAAAGCTACCTGAAAACTCATGCACAAATGTACCTAGGGCAAAAGCTGTTTTAAACGCAAATATGGTTTACCAAATGTTGATTTAATTTAGTTAATTGAAGTTAATTGATAAATAAAATCTATTTATGGCATTATTTTTAACAGCATCCTCATTTTACGGCATATTTACACAAGCGCCTAAAACTTTTAACAGTACTTTTCAGGTTTCTTGAAGCATCTTGGAGATGTTGCCACAGTTCTTCTGGAATTAGTCTGTCTCAGTTTGTTCTGTTTCTTCATGTCATTCCAGACAGGCTGGATGATGGTGAGATCAGATCTCTGTGTGGAGCACTTGCTGTTGTCAGACACCTTGTGCAAACAAAGTCTCACTGGATTATTACAATTAATGGCAAACAGAATGTTTAGAAATGTAAACTGATATTTTCTACTGACACACTACAACAAAAGATAGAAATAACTGACTTAAAACCATTTTTTTTTTGTTCATGAAAATATTAGTGGCCTAAGACTTTTGCATCTCTTTCTTACCTTTTTATAATCTGAAAAACCTTCTTTCGCCACAAAGAACCTTCTGTAAAACAGAAACGTTCTTCAGATGTTAAAGGTTCTTCTATGGCATTGTGAAGCACTTTTATTTTTAAGAGTGTATGCTAATTATAATAAATATAAAATTGTAAACAAATATAAAATCTAAAAAAATATATAGACATTTAAAAAAAAAAAAAAAACGCAACAAAAAGACCCCCCCCCCCCCCCCCCAAAAAAAAAGAGGAGGGAGAAAAAAAAAAAAAAAAAAAAAGAACAGAAAAAAGCAAAGAGATTTAATATCCTATAAAAGGGTGAACGAATGCTAATAAAGTATTGCAAATAAAATTAGTAATGATTATTAAGTAAATATAAAGTAAATTGCTATCTAAATAAAATATAATACAGTATTTTCGATGATAAAATAAGATAAAGTATTCAAATAACTGATTATGGACAGTTTGGGATTATGAAAGATGTTTGAGAGAGTCTGCTTTAAATGAATCGAGGTACTCGCATTAATGTTATGGACAATTAGGATAGGAATTAGATAGAATGCATAAAAGATTTTTTCCTCTAAGGGTCTGAAATACAGTCAGGACCAGAGGACACTTCTGTCCACACTCTCGCAGTGCATTCTGTCCATTCAGCCTATTTTTGGCATTTATAGGGGTATTTCAGGGGAATATTTTATCACAACATTTCAGATGTCTGTTTTATTTGTGACTCTTAAAATTGAATAAAAAAAAACTTCCATAAAGTGGATTATGCATAGCTGGTGTAGAGCAAACGACCCATGAGACTTGGTTAATGGTCTCATGATGAGTCTAAGACTGCTGTTAAAACTGATACTTCACAATGTTACTGTTTATACTGCATTTTTGAAAAATGCAGCCTTGGTGTATATAAGAGACTTCTTTTGAAAGCATTGGTTTGATAAATATACTCTCATTTGTAGGTCGCAGACTGGACAATAAATGAATGAATGGAATCGTATGAGGGATGTGGTAAATGGTGTGGTGTTCACCGCATGGTAAGTTTGCCGTGTGGTTCAGCAGCTTGGGCAGCGCAGTGGGATGTGAATCTACTGTATAATAAAGGAGTTAATCCAGACTCCTCTGGAGCTCACACAAAAGAGACAAATCCACCTGTTCTACTACGCTTTGGTTGAGTTTCTTACAGCGCGGCCTGATCGTGACGGGAATTCTCCAGCCTGAATCCTACTGTGACATTTACAAGAGGCCAGCGAAGAGAGAGTGAATGTGGTTTCATTGCTGGTCAGATTTATCTTTTATAATGCGTGTCAAAAGCACAGCGAGTGAGCGGAATATGTCGGCAAAACTCGGTCTACTGAATGGGAATGTTTAGGTTTTTGTTACAGACAAAGTTTATTTCAAGTCAGTGTTATTTTGGTATTTTAGTAGTTTTAAGTTATAGTTTGAATTAGTTTTATTTATATATTTTCTGTTTTTATTTTAATTTTTGTTTATTGTGATTTTGTCATTTTTATTAGAGCGCTGAGCGGCCATTGATGCCCTGGACCTTACATCTACAAAAACACTGAAGCAAATTTTCAAATAGTCGTTATCTTTATAACAAACCACATATTTGAAGTCTAAAGAAGTATACATTCTAGCCTAAAAAAACTCTTCAAACTACATTCCATGACACACACACACACACAAAAAAGCAAGTGGAGTGATACAAACAGTGAAAGAGTTCTGTTGTCACTAGAATATCGCACTCCTCTCAGCCAATCAAATTTGAGAATTTATGGCTTTAGTCTTAATTATATAATAAACTTGTTTCAAGTTCCAATTTCTTATCTTTTATAAAGCAGAGAGGCACTAAAATGGAGGCAGAGAAAATAAGTAAAATTTGGATTGAGTATATTTTCTTTTGCGTTTGAGGAGAACAACTTAGGCAAAACAAGCCAAAACGAAGAAGACAAATGCTTTGAAATGTGTGCTATTGCAGCATTTAAAGATTTTTCTCCTTCTGCAACACCTGCATTGATATTTCAGAGGCTGGTCTTATTTGCGCTAACTTTCTTTCCCACGTGGCTCATTATTTTGGGCTTACCCTTTATCTCCATAGGTTCTTGCCGCAGTCACGGGTGTCCAGGTGTCTAGACCTTTTTGGTCTCGTGGTTTTTGTCTTGTTAGGCTCCCACGTAATGAGGCAGAAAATTAGGAGAGACCTGCCAACAAGTTCACATTACTGAGATCTGCGTCAAACTCCTCTGGCCCCAGTCTAGTTTCACTAAGGACTGAAGTCCGATTTTTAGGTGATTGGCTCAAATCAGACGAGTGAGAGAAACAGGTTTGTTTTTAAGAGTAAAAGGTTTTGGTGCTAAATGAAGTGTATGCCCAAAGGATGAGAACTACTGTGCCTGGCTGCTGCTTTTAAATGAATGGCTGGAGGGAGCAGATACAGTCAACTTATAAATGAAATGCTGCATTAACACAAACAAGGGGATGTTTCTTAAATTACCTCAGCAGTAAGGAGATATTGGAGCTCAGATCATGACAGGACACATGGGATGGATTGGAATAAATATTAATAAAAGTGGGCATGTTTCTAGTAAACAACTGAGAATTGCAATATGTTCCATTTAAGCAACAACAGTGTTGTTCCTAAATATCAGTAAGAAAGAAAGAAAAAAAATATTAAATATCAATACTGTGGCATTTTTAAGCGCAGATAATCAGCCATTTTTGTTCTACTGTATAACAATTGTGAATATTCAATAAACAAGAGTTAATATTGTGTAACTACATTTAAGACGCTTTTGGCACTAATTTTAAAGAATCCAATTTATTAAGTGAATAATTGAGTTACTGTAAAAAAAGTAATTAATTATTAGGTAGGCCTACTAATTACATCTTCAACAGTTTTATTAGATTACTGTACTAATTATTGTTTACTTTCTAAATGCCAACGATGACCAGTTAAACAATACAAGCATAGATGTGAAGCTGCTCTTTTAATTAAAATTAAATTAAAATTAAACACATTTTTTCACATTAGATGTTACATTTTGATGATAAACCCACTGTGGTTTTATGTAGAATTGTGTTTTAGTGTGTTTACCGTATTTGATGCAATTACATCAGAAGGTACTGTAATTAAGAGTAAAATTAATTTTTAATTTATTATTTATTCATTTTATTTTATTATTTTAATTATGAACAACACTGGTTTGTAGTGCACTACAGTTTTATGTTTACTGCAAATTGTTATTCCTCTCGTTATTTCTGTATAGCGGCTAATGAACCGGAAGTCTCGCCCACAGGTTTACTTCCACATTGAAGAATAAGGTGGATACAGAAATTAATGTTCCTTAAAAACAACTGTAATTAACTGTCCAAGAAATCTAACCGATCTCTGTGTAAAAAGTAGAACAAAATGTCCTTACTGTCATTTTCTTGGTAGCCAATCAAAATGTATTTGAGACGCGGTCTGCAGAAAGATGTCCATATATGGGAAGCCGGAAGCTAAGCGCGATATTTCAACTCGGAGCGGTTTTTATGAATTTGCAAGGTACCAAATGTGTCAAGAAGTGCTTACACAGCCATCCGCCTTAAAGGGAACAGGAAAACAGAGGAATATAAAGAGACCAAAAAGCGTAGGGACCAAAAAAGAAGCAAGACGAGAGTGAACGTCGTTAAAGCTTTTCATCGCTGGAGGGAGCTGAGAGCTTCAAAGCGCGTGTCAACAGACGCCGAGTTTACATGAGAGGTAAATCTGTCGCTCGCTGACCATGGTTACGCCAAAACTTTGGAGGTTAAGAAGGATAAATTGTGTCAACCTCTGACAGAAGGTCTAAGTCTAGGACGGCAAACGTGGTTAACAGTACCTTTTATGCACTACACACTTGTATGAGCGTCACTGTATTATATAAAAAGATATCAAACAAAGAGGTATCTGCCAACAAACGCTTCTTTAAGCAATTTTTGCAATTACTTTTATTGAACTGTAAAGGTATAAAGGTGATTTTTACTTGAACTATAACATCAACAGGCGTTCAGAATTGTCCTTATTTGTAAACTATTTTGAATGAAAAGTGTTTATGTTTCCAAGTAAATTCCGTTTGTTTTGATAGTCTAATACAGTGACATTCATGTATTTTTAGTTGACTCAACATTTCAGGGCGTTTTCTGAACGAACCATATGCTGATACTGAATAACCCAGTTTGTAGATTCCAGCATATTCATGATTGCTTGCCAAATTCTCAAGGCTCTTAAATACCTGAGGTGGTTCAACCAACTGACAGGTTGTTTATTAAGGATGGAAGAATCTGACAGATGCGCAGTGAATGAGAGTTTTCAAACAGAGCGAGAAAGAGAGAAAGAAACATTCAGTGCTATCTGAGAGGATAATGAATAGGCTGCAAGCGGCACTCATCCGGCATAGGCGATTCAGCAAAAGCAATGTATTTACTTCTTGCAGAGATATATGACAATAGTGACATCCTTACTGTATTTTAAATCATTCATACATTGTGAATGGTAAATTGACCTTGACATTACACAGCTTGATACCAGTGAAGTTACTTACCACATTGTAGGTGATAAAAAAAAGCATTTACATGTCAATTCATTTAAAAACCATTATCTACATCTGTCGCCCCAAAGAACTGCTCGGGTCATTTAAACACGGTGGCATTTGTGGAAAATCCCCTTTCTTTTCATAAGCTTTGAAGATTTGTGATTCTCCTTGCTTCAGTCACCTGGCTTGAACAGTGTACAAAGCACCCCCCTTCATACCCTGTTACATTTCACGCTCATGTGGAACCGCGGACGTCTCAGGAATGTTGAAACGGCAGCATGACATTTAAAAGCTGACCGCCTTACTGAATTGTCACGATTCTCTGACAGAAAACAGAAGGGTAAGATGGGGTTCTGCTTCACCTCAAAACTCAAGAAACTCAAAAAATGGGATCTTTTCACAAATGTGGCTGCCTGGCCATCCAACCCTTAGATTCTGGTGGACTGTCTGAGGTAATTTATCTCCGTCACCTGCAGTTGATGATTTTAGAGTCACACTGAAATTCAAATATAAATGTTTCCACAGCATTGCCTTTACAGAATGAACCTACATACTGTAGATAGCTTTAAAGGGGACCACGGGTATTAAGACTTGCAAGGCTTAATATAACGTAAATGACCTCTCCTACTGAAATATGTAGTAGAAAACCAATGAAAGATTTACGTTTTTGAAAAAAATCCACATCATTTTATACATATTTTGGACTATGGGGGGGCGCCATTATTATTTTGTTCACGTCGAATGGTTGCACTGGGTGAGATACTGCCGGTACCTGTTGCTATTTTTACCGCAACACAACTCGGAATACACAACTTGGAAAAATAAAATACTGATACAATGCCACATTGTGCGGCTTTTGGTTTTAATTTTCAATCGAAGGGCAAGAGACTTTCCTAGCGAGGAGAAAAAGAATGGGAAGATCCCTGTGGACGAATAAAACTTCCTAAAGACCTGTGTCTTTGTTCTCTCCACTTTAGCCCTGATGCCTTTAAGGCTTTTAGTAGACCACAGCTACTGAAAGAGCTTACAAACAGCAGAGACGAGAAATGCTTTCTTGACAGGATGTAAACAAAGCCACTGGAAGCAAGCCTGCAACCTTAGCCAAAAAAAGCATAAGGGCTAATGCTAACGCTGCGATGCAGGGAAGGAGACTAGATGCCGTTTTTTTTAATGGATGTCATTGGTGGAGAGGCTTCACTATGCTGAAATAACTTTTTAGAGGAAACAGGTAATCATTTAATCAACAGCTTATTGGCTAATCTTCAACATGTTTTACACTAAACAATACTTTTTGATCTAACTATTTTTTGGAGTTTACATCGAAAAAAATGTTGTTTTATAAGACAAATCACTGACTTCTTGTGACAGGTAGGATTGCCTAGTAGTATCCATAAACGACCATCGTCACACAACTCTGAAATTCAATGACGTCAAGGCTATAATGTGATTATATTATTTATTATTTATTAAGGCACACGTGATCCAAGTTGACCATTACGCATTCTCCAATTGTAATTCCAATTGTAATTTCAATACTTTCTCTCGCAGTTGTATCCTTGGGTAATTATACTGTATATAAATAGCGGGCATCAGGGAGCCACTATTAATACGTGTGGCATTGAAACTGATTTTGAATGCACGATCGCGCTTTTCACTTGCTTTCACTTTCACTTCTGACTTGCGCGATCACACGTGCTCTGTGTATACTAGACCACCAGTTCTTACCACATATTTTGCAAGATTAGATGTTTGTCGGTGGTGCTCAGGATCTGCAAATTATTCGTCGGGTGGTACAGCGGTCATGTGGTACAAGTTGTAGCTCTCATGCTGCGTTCACGCCATATCGTAATTACCGTAATTTCGAGATGACAACACGTGACCTTCTACTCGGAGCTGTTCACGTCCTCAGACTCAGAATTATGCTTTTCTATGGCAACACTATCAACGCCTAAACAGAGCCTACGTTGGTCGGGTGGTACAGCGGTCATGTGGTACAAGTTGTAGCTCTCAGAAGACTCCAAGTTCACAAGTTGTAATTACCAGTTCTATGAGGACGTGAACCCTTTTTACAAGTTGGAATCTCGTAATTACGGGAATTCCGATATGGCGTGAACGCACCTTTATTTATTTTTCGTCAGTACAGACGCCAACCCATCCCCGCCCCCTGATGTCATCGTACATCACAATGTTTCATTGTAGAGATCGTCCGATGCCTAGGTCATCGTATCAATATTTTATTGTTGTTGTGTTGCGGTAAAAATAGTAACAGGTAGCGCCAGTAGCTCACCGAGTGCAACCTTTTTATGTCTTAATGGCGCTCTCCATAGTCCAAAATATGTATAAATTGATGTGAATATTTTTAAATAACGTAAATCTTTCATG
This sequence comes from Cirrhinus mrigala, assembly GCA_036247105.1. Classification (NCBI taxonomy): domain Eukaryota; kingdom Metazoa; phylum Chordata; class Actinopteri; order Cypriniformes; family Cyprinidae; genus Cirrhinus; species Cirrhinus mrigala. The sequence continues at coordinate 18,513,574 of CM070017.1, forward strand.
GGTTTTCTACTACATATTTCAGTAAGAGACATCATTTACGTTATGTAAAGCCATACAAATCTTACTACCAGGGGTTCTTTTTAATAATTTTTTTCTCTCTCTCTCTTAAATCTCTTAAAATATTTGAGAATTTTAGATTTTTATGATAAGGCAAGGTTATGGTTTGAGTTGTAAAATGTCAATTTGTGGTACAGTTCCCAAGAAACTTAAAATTGAATGTGTCTGTAAAAATTCAACTCAAAATGCCCCTCAGATAATTTATTATATAATTTTGAAAATGCCTGTTTTGAGTGGAAGCAGAAACATGCTGTTTTCATCCATGTCTCTTTAAATGCAAATTAGCTGCTGCTCCCCACCCCCTTTTCCAGAATAAAACTGTGCCTTTACAGCTGGTACACCAGATACTCTGCCAAAAATCATCTGTTTGGTTTTGATAATCATGTCTATCGCACTGAAATCATGCGTTTTACGGCCATATTAGATTAAACTTCTGATACAGGGTTTTCTGAGCACACACATCTGCGCACAGAAAGCGGCTGTCACACAGCATGTGAGTACTAAGTTCTAGTGTCTTATTGTGCTTAAACTGTCAAATACAAATACAAAGTTTATGTTAAAGGGGTGCTATTATGCTTTTTCACTTTTTGAACTTAAGTCAGTGTGTGGTGGGTATCTGTGAAAAAAGATCTACAAAGTTACAAATCTCAAAGTCCACTCCAAAAGGTGATATTTTGAAGATCCTTTCAAGATCTACAACAAACAGCTCCTTTGGACTACAACGTTTGTTTTCCGCATGCAATGATGTCACAACGCGGTCCATTAGAATATCTTTAAATCAAATCCCGTCCAAGGTTCTTCACAGCGATGCCATAGAAGAACCATTTTTGGTTCCACAAAGAACCATTCAGTCAAAGGTTCTTTAAAAAACATCTATTTCTTACCTTTTTATAATCTGAGGAACCTTCTTGTGCCACAAAGAACTTTTGTGAAACAGAAAGGTTCTTCAGATGTTAAAGGTTCTTTATTGAACCATTTAGACAAAAAAGGTTCTTCAATGGCATCGTGAAGCACCTTTATTTTTAAGAGTGTAGGGACGAGGTGGGGGATTAGCCTAACTTTAGCGATGCAGCAAGGAGAACCGCTTCAACGACCCATAGTGCGGTGGGTATAAACACAAGCATTGACTAGAGTGGCCGCTTCAGAGCTGTAACTCGCCGTAGACGTGTGCAGTACAGGGGGTCGAAACACACGCCGAAGCCGCGATCTACTCCTGTTGCCGTGTCGGAGCCATAACGCGCCACAGATGTGGTAAGAGATTTATTCATCATATAGTGTAGATAGCTTATAACGCTTATAACGCTTTACTTATAACGCGAGTGTTTTCTTAAAATGCATAAACTTGCGCTAGAATAGGCTAGGCTAATCAGTGACAATGTTCTTTGATAATGTTGTGCTGCTTTTAGCCTTATGCTGGAGCTGGTTTCGGGCAATGAAAACATGTATGTAAATAATTAATTACATCAGCACGATAATATCATATATTGGCGATCTCGCAGACTGACGATAGGACCCAACACTACTGTATCATATTATTTACTCACCCTCCATGGATCTTAGGTGTATATGACTTCCTTCTTTCAGACGAATGCATCATCAGTCCAAAACAAGTCCAATAATTTGCATCCATCCATAATAAAAAGTGCCTCACACGGCTCTGGGGGGTTAATAAAGGCCTCCTGTAGTGAATCGATGCGTTTTTGTTAGAAAAATATCCATATTTAAAACATAAGAATCACTTTAATCTAGTTTGCGTTAACAATTGTACACGGAACTTGCTTCTTTGACGAGGGGCGTGGCAGTACTGAAATACCATCTAAGCTGTTCGCCAATCGCAAGTGGACAGCTAACCAATCACAACACATTTCGTTTTTCGGAAGGCGGGCCTTCATTAAACCCGGAACTAATTGAGCCGTTTGTGCCAGGCTGGAAGAAATGTATTGTAATAATGTAAATTATGTTAAAAAATAATGCATTTTTCGAACCACCAAGCATGAAAGCATGTTCTAGTACCCCTTTAAAAACACACGAGTTACAAAAACAGTCGGTTATTTCTGTGAAGGTAAACAGCAGGCAAAGAAACGCATGTTTATATTAGATCTGTGTGGCAGCAGCGTAATATGCAGTAAATAAATCAATAAATCCATTTGTCTCTTGTCTCCTCTGAGGCTGGGACTCCTAATAGTGTTCTGTGCTTGTCTCTGCAGCCAACGACAGAACAGTTAGCATGCTTTGCTTGAATTTTTGCCATGCCGTTAGAACTGGAAAATGGCGTGGGTAAAAACGTGCAGATTAAGGGGTGATAATATTATAATAAGATCCCCTTTCTACATCGGTAGATGCACTGGGGACTGGATTATAGCGAACAAGGAAAAAGTCAGATTTTCATCACTTTTAGGAAATAAAAAAATATAATTACAAATTTAAATATATGTTATAAACCTAAATATATGCATGAAAATATGTTATTACTCCTTACTTAAGATCATTCAGTTTAATTTTGTTGTGAAAGCAAGGCAAGTAAAGCAAGTTTATTTATATACAGTAGCGCATTTCATACACAGTGGTTATTTAAAAAAAAAATTTAAGTTAAAAAGAGATAAGATTTAACATTAAAATGAATATTAGGAACAGAAAAGGAAAAGAGGATTAAATTCAAAGTACAGAGAGTACATTTCTTTAAGTTTAAAAGTAAAGATTTTTCCTTTTTATCACGAACGCTTATTTTTCATCGGCCCTTTTAATACTCACACATTTCAGCTGCAGTCTTGTGTCACCTTCTGAAAGTTACTTTCTTACAGGTCATTTATAACACTCATTTCTTTCAGGAATTAACACACCCTCCTGAGCCTCTTGAGACTGCTTATGTTCTCTGCTGAGTATCAAATGTTTATGAAATTGACAATGAACAAGGGCACTCCGTAGCCAGGGAGTTATCTGTTAGGTGCAGACATGATTTAAACAATGACAAAGTCTGCATATTTGCTTTTGCTTTTTTTTTTTTTTTCATCTTGGAGATAAAGTCTTACATTTAATTGGTGTTGTCCTGTGTTGGCTTTTGTATCACAGCACACTCGCTGTTAGTCTCACCTCATTTCCTCTGCTGTTAAAACACGCAGTGCAGTTGAAAGGACAGTGGATGTTCAACTATTATTACCTTTAGAGACAAGGATTCCTCTCTGGTGTGTATTAGTCATGAGCAGAGGGAAGCTCAGATCAGTTGATCACGCACTCTGATCAATATACAGTCTCGAGGAAATTGGCTGGGGTAGTTGCACTACAGAAAAAGCTTCAGCTGACAGCTGTGACTGAGGGGCTCCTAATGAGGCTGAGTGTTCGTACAAGCTGGGTGATGTTGCACACCAACCCGATTAAATACTTCAAAGATGCCCTATTGAAAAAAACAAGATGTAATAGGTGCTATGAGTTTATCACTTTCCAATTAGTTTTGCTTGTAGTTTTACGAAGAAGCTGCGGTGTTGTGGAGATTCAAATTTTCTAATTCAATAAACATTACTTACACTATCTGAAAAAGAAAGAAAACAATGTAATCAATATTCTATTTATTAAAGCGAAGTATGGATCTCATGAAGTTAGTGTTTTTAAGCATTTATTCCAAAATAATAACTTAAAAAAAGTAACAATTTAAACAATATATTTCATTTGTGAACTTATGTTCAGCTTCTCTTTTTCACTGTTAACATTGAACTATTTTTGAATTTTTCAGATCATCATTCATCAAAGCTCTGCCAATGTTGGTCACAGACACAGAGATTTACTTTGAATTTCACCAAGCTGATTTTTACACACTAAAAACTTCCACAAATCATGTTTTCATGCCATTTTAAAAGGGGTCATCGGATGCCCATTTTCCACAAGTTGATATGATTCTTTAGGGTCTTAATGAAAAGTCTCTAATATACTTTGATTAAAAATTCTCAACGGTTTTGTAAAACAACACCCTTTTTACCTTGTAAAAAATGAGCTCTGCAAAAATCATCTCATTCAAAGGGGTTGTTCCTTTAAATGCAAATGAGCTCTGCTTGCCCCGCCCCTCTCTTCCATAATGTACATATGGTTTTAATAAATTAAGAATATATACAAAATATCTATATACACTGTAAAAAAAAGCAAATGCATATTTTCCAGATTTATTTACGAAACATTTTGAGTCTCAAATACAAAAAAATGCTCTTTTTTTGAAACAACATAAAAGCCCTTGTCAGACCAATAAAATTGCCCCAAATGTTGTCCCAACTGGTCAAACACAGTTGTCTTAACAAATAATTTCATATTGCTGAATTGTTAAGGCTTTGTGAGTTCCCAGCATGCATTGCAGCATAAATAAAATATGCAGTTACTGTTATAGAAGTATTGTTTTGCTGTCTGCTGATTTAATTTAAACTTTTTGTTGTTGTTTTGTCATTATTGTTCGTTATTTGTTGCACTGTGATGTAAAAGAGCTCATTTTTTTAACATTTGTTGATTGCAACTGTTCTTGAGGTTTGTGTGTCTAGTTTTGAGGCCTAGAGTACACTCTTAAAATTAAAAGTACTTCTTGATGCCACAGAAGAACCTTTTGTCTAAAATGGTTCCATAAAGGACCTTTAACATCTGAAGAACCTTACTGTTTCAAAAAAGGCTCTTTGTGGTGAAAGAAGGTTCTTCAGATTATAAAAAGTTAAGAAAGAGATGGATCTTTAAAAAACCTTTGACTGAATGTTTCTTTGGAACCAAAAATGGTTATTCTATGGCCTCACTGTGAAGAACCTTTTAAAGCACCTTTATTTTTAAGAGTGTATATTCAACCACTTGTATCTGTTTGCTGGATGTCTTAGTCTTGTAAGATGTTTTACAAACAAAGACAATGTTGTCTACATATTAAACTAAGTTATCCATTAAGGTTTCTATAACAATTCACATTTGTCATTTGTAAATAATCAGAAAATTGATACATAAAAAATAAATTACCTCAATGAGTAATTGTTGATTTAGTTGCTGTGACAAGACTTTTTCTATTAGCAAAAGAAGACAATCAGCATTGCATGAACAAACAAATTTATGTTGGCTAAACAAAGTATCTTTACTGAGAAAAACTAAAAAACTGTTGTTGAGAGAACTCAAAAGTCTTACTGCATCAAGTTGCCTTACTTTTTTAAGTTTTCTCAACTACTTATTTTTTTTACAGTGTATATTATAAGAAGTTTACTATTATGAATGATCCACCTTCAGTTATAAGGCTGAGTGTAATATATATTTTTTTGTTTTGTTATATTTTGTTTGCTGTCTGAATGAATCAGCAGTCTTATTTCATGTCCTGTGAGGAATGCAATATGCTAATTGTGGCATTCCATAATGTTGACAAGAATTAAGTACATTGCATAATGATTACTTACCGCTTTTACTTACACTTTCAAATACAGCTGATGGGGGTGACATTAAATTTGCACCTTTCTCTCCTCTGACTGTGGTAATCCATGTTTCATAATTCATACTTTTTTGGGAAAGTGATAGAATATTAATAGTGGATTTTTCTCATTTTGCTGTCGGAGCAAAATATACCATTGTGTACCAGCTGTAGCATTTTCCCTGCTATTGTTTACTTCTGCACTTCAAAACTCAAAAGAAGGATCCAGGTTCAAACAATTGATCAAATTTGCTGACTCTCATATTTTTTTGTGTTACTTTAAATCCTAAGATTTTACTTTATACTGACATTTCATTCACCACACCTACAGAATAACCAGCAGCCAAACATGAACAGTGGCTTTGTTCTATTTATCCTTTAGTCCTTAATATTAGTAATTACGGGAAATTCTACATTAGTCTCACATTCCATGCTGCTCTAGTTCTTCATAGCATATAACAGGGTGTGTGATTGGCCGATGCTTCAGTCCACCTTCATCAGATTCCATTTTACCGCATGACTGGCCCGTATCGAATCCCTGATACTCAAGTCCAAAACAGTGACCCACTTACCATCACCTGCCTTCTGGTATCTCTCGCTTCTCTATTATTTTTCTGCATGTTAATTTAAGTGTTTTTTTCCCTCTGTCAGCTTACTCTAATTACAGACTTGGAGTAACTTAGCATGTGAAAAATGCATTGGATGTATTTACCTGATTTACCTAGTTCATTGTTCCCAGAAATCATTGTTTACCTATTGTTTGATTGATTGATTAATTTATTGATTGTTCGAGGTCATTTCCAAGCATTTTTTGAATAATCTTCACAGAGCTGGTTGCCATACAACAACAGTAAGTAGTGACCAAACAGTGACCATACATTCTTAAAACTAAAGGTTCGTTATTGGCATTAATTATTCCATGAAGAACCTTCAATATCCATGGAACTTTTTCAATCCACAAGAGATTCTTTATACTAAAAAAAGGTTCTAAGAACTGCTCACTGAAAGGTTCTTTGTGGAACCAAAAATGTTGGTGAAAACCCCATTTTGGAACCCTTTTCATTTTTAAAAGCGTAATCTGCCAAGCTTCAAAAAGGGGGAAAAAAATTTTTATGGCACTTCCAAGTTTTATAAATCCACCAACATTTTCTATATTAACACATTTTGAAAATGCTGACTGACATTTTAGAGCTGCACCGGAAAGGAAGACTTTTAGTATAATCATAACTAAATTTTTAATTTTTTTGAGTAAGCTATTCCTTTAAGGAATGGCATAGAAATTTCTAAGTGTGTGTGTACCTGAAGGACTTTAGTTAAGTCCTTAACGAAGTTGTAATCTTGTTTATAATCAGATATATTTGAGGCTGCCTCTCTGATATCCCGAGCAACATGAGGATTGAAGTGTAAAACGCTTTTGGGTAAAAAGAGGTTTTAATAAGAGGGTTTATGTATTTACGCTCTATAGTCGCGCTGTTTTCATAATGATAGCATTACGCCTCTCCAGCGCTTCTTTGGGTGTGAACGCAATGACATCTCCGCCTTTCGCGAAACCCCCTCCTCTCCTGAGCAGAGTATCACATTCACACAGTAACTCCATAGATCACTCCTCATACACCATCCTGCACTAAAAAAAAAAGAAACAAAAAAGGACGTTAAAGAAAAGACCAGACAACAAGGCGAGCAATGCTATCTTCTGACAATGCCTCATCATCACCTTTGAGAGTGAAGCAGGATGAATTTCATCTTCTACAAATTCTTGGCATACTTTTATTTGGGATCGCAAATATTCCTTCTCAATACCCTGCTCGTCCAGCCCGCTCACTCTCACCCGCAGCCCTGCCACATCCTAGCGCGGATAGGACACACGGTGCGCCTGGGTGCCCTCCTGCCTCCCCGCCAGTCGGTCCGGGTGCGGGCGGCTCTCCACCGCGCCCTCAGCGGTCTCGCCGAAAGCGGCAACAACTTTCTTCCGTACAACTTGAGCCTGGACGTGGTGGCTCGGGAAGCCCCGAGCGGAGACCCCGAGTCGCTCTTCAGGTGTGTGTGTCAGGATATAGTGGTCCAGGGGGTCTCGGCTGTGCTCGCCTTCCCTCAGACGCAGGAGGAAATAGTACAAATGGAATTTATGTCCTCTTTTTTGGAAATTCCTTTTATAAGCATCATTGAGCACGGAGAACCCCTCAAAACTCAGGTAACGCGTTTCATTTAAACAGCAAACCTGCTCCTGTTTGTGAACGTGTTTTTTTTATTTCTTGACTTTTTAACGCTTGCAACTTACGTGCGTTTTAAATGCGACTTTCATCTGTTGACTGGCTTCAGACACACAGGAATCGGGTGTGAGCTAAGAGATGTTTTAAGGCAAAGGCTAATTAAGGATTGAATTCCCCACTAATTAAACCTTGAAGAACCCCCACCAACACCCCCCCCCCTCCTCACACAAAAAATACACCCACCCGTAAGGTGGTCAGTTCACTTCGTGAGGCTGTGTGGAAGGTTTTTTTTTTTTTTTTTTTTAATTACTATTACTTAACATACGCATATCAACACTGTCTCCCAACAACGTTTCAGTAGGCTAACAAAAAAGTTTTCCAGAATGCGTTAATTTTAGGCTGCAAAACCGAAATCGCGTTTGCCTGATTCGGTAACCATAGCAACAGTTCGCTGCTCCAGCACTTTCCATTAACATTACTATTGGACGGTTGATTCGAAAAAACATTATCCCTTCAGATGCATACAAAATATATCACTTTTTTAGTGTTTTATTTATTGCGTTTTTTAAATAGTTTTGAGACGTGATAATTGTGACAACAAAGTAGTTGTATAACAGCTACTGGACAATTCAATTAAAATAAAAGCACTGATCTGTAATATGTGAGTGAAAATATGTGAATTATTCAAGGACAAGATTCTCCTCTTTTTTTTTTTTTTTTTTTTTTTTTACAATTGCTGTATTGTAAATTTAGCCTGATTTATCACTATGGGACAATCTTAAATAGCAATACGCAGGCACAGTAAATAACTGGTTGAATAGAAATCTCGTCATTATATAATTTTTTATAATAAACACCTTCTAGTGTCATGACCTTGAGCATAAAGCTCATAATATACTGTATAATTCATAACCCTGTTACTGTCATCCCTGTTATGTTTAAGGCATAGCTACATCCCACCATGTATTTAAATACATTTTTAGACGATTATATATTTTTGCTCGTCCTTGACATTGAAAATGTGTCACCTATGTATCATTTGTATCCACCAGACTGTAGAGAAATCGACAAAATAATACCTAAAATATTAATGATAAAAATCTAGATGAGTAATTAGATACACAACACAAGACAAAGTTCCAAAGGTGGCAGGCTTATTATAATCAGCAAATCAAGATGCTTGTAAAACAATTTATGTAAGACCAACTAATTAACCACCATGCCCTCTATGCACTACCCGAAATGGCCTATACAACTCAGTGTTTTATTTTATTTCTTCACTCTCTTTGATGTCAATGCAGATTCATTTTTGAGATTTTGGCTTCGCTCTGAAATGCAGCTTGATGCGGACTAGCCGATCTTTCCCTCAGGTCACAACAGATCTCCTCAGCCTGTGTGTTAGGTTTGTGTTTGGACTGTTATGAGGCACCTGCTCTATAAGAGAAAATGTTTCTCTGACAGGTGTGTTTTCTCAAGCAGAAACACATGCCACATTGCATTACTCTCAGTCAGGTATGTCATAGGCTGAGACAGTTTCACAGACATCAGTGTCAAATGAGACGTTCTGCGAAAATGCTGGAGTTAATGATATGGCCTAGAATACATTAGATGGTTAAAATGACATTTGCATGAAGCAGCTGTGCCACTTGCATATAATTGTGTTTTCTCTTGTTTGTTTATTGTCATGTTTGATTCTGAATCATTGGCATACATAATGATATATTATGGAGTTCATTTGAGTGTATTGGATATTTTGCACCTGTCTTGGCTGCGGAGGGAAGCTTCATGTGCTGGTGTATTTGGCATGCAGCATTGGCTGAAAAGTGCTTACTTCACAAGGTACTTTAAGAAATTAAAAGGGGGGAAAAATACTGTAAATCTTACAGCCAGCTGGGGAAAAGCATACATTTGTCTTGCTTAATATCCATCCATTAAAATCACTTCAGAGGCTTCTTAACTTCTGTAAAAATATTCAGTGAAAATCCAGTGAAATTCTTCACATCTAATTTAACATGATCTATTCGTATGGATTTTTACATTGTACAATGTAAATGTACATTTACTTACGTTAGACACTGAAACGTATAATACTAACTTGACAGCATCTAAAAAGTAAAGTTTATTAAACAGTATATTCATGAACTTAATATGAAATGATAACATTTTGTTCTGTTCTGTGTGACTTTGCTGCTAACTCATTTTTAAACAAGACTACAAAATGAGCAATATTTATGTAATCATTTACTTGTGAAGTAATATTTATTTTATTTGCCATGGGAGACATGCTATCATTGACAACAGTAGCATAAAATGCACCAAAAATACAACATAAAATCACAAAATTAATCAGTTTTTATTCATGCGCTGTATTATTCAGCAATCTATATTTCCATCTTCAGCAGCAACTGTAAATGTCAAATACAGCGCTTGTTACTAGGGTTGGTATTTGAATTTTGTGATTCTGATTTAGATTCTGCTTATCATCATGCGTGTATTAAAAAATCAAGCCAAACTTTCACACATCAAACATATTTATTCATGTCTTTTTTGCAAAAAATCAGCAGCCTAAAGAACACATATCTTGCCTGTGCTTTTAACAAAAATAACAGCAGAAACAGCTAGACTAATTTAGATTTCAAACATTATTGAAGTCAACTAAACAGTAAGTAATGACATAAGAACAAATAAATTACCAATAGCACAAATAAATAGAACAAAGTTCAGGTGCAGAAATCAAATGTAAAATAACTACATAGTATTCTTTTTATAAGTAAAATTAAGATTAATCCTTATTAAAGTTACTAGATCAGTGAGTGTTTTTTTGTTTGTTTGTTTGTTCTTTGATTAACATTAATGACACAGTCAGCAGCAGGAATATTTAACTGCTGTCACTTTAAAGATCCACTGAAGTGTTTTAAAACACGTTGCGTTATTCTATGTGTTGACGTGATTTCATCCGAAACAGGAAGAAAGGGTGGCACTCCCGCCCCCTTTTTTAAATAGCCAATAGTGTTTCATTGATATCACAGTTTGGAACTAAGCCGTTGAGCTCAATAAAGCAGCATATGAGAGCCACAATCTCATCCATATCTCTGTAAAATATAGCGTTCTGTGTAGAATTCAAACGGGTCTGATTTTTTTTTTTGATTCTGGTTTTATGGTCTGTGCCAACTCGCACATATGATCCGCTCCATGCTATCATGTCTCTGGACCAGGGCAGACTGTATGTGTGCTGCTGTGGTTCACATGACACAACGTGAAAAGCAGACTTCTTTTGCCCAATGGAAAGCATATTTACATTCCCTATCCCCTATATAGTGTGCCATTCACCGTACAGAAAATACAAATTCTGTGAACAAGTGACTGATTTCAGCTTTAGTGTCTACAGTATTTATAGTGTAGGGGGCGGGATGCTTTGGATTTTAGAGAGCATTTCATTGGACAGAAAGTGTGATGAGAAGCTGAAGTGCAGGGTGATGTCATCAAAATCATTGATCCATATTGGCCAAAGTTAGAGACTGTAAGTTTTGAATGCTTATATCTTGTAAATGCACATTTTATCATTGTTTTGGAGCACACTAGCTTAGATAATCTTAAGACTAGCATTATCATATTAAAAGCCAAAAAACTTCCATATTGATTTCAGTGGGACTTTAAGACCGAATGCACAGATCCAACTAGTGTCTCAATAATTGCTTTGTTGGGCGATCTTTTGATCCAGAAATAATCACGATAAACTATATATTGTAATTTTAAGACCATTTTATGCCACTTAATGTTTATCTTTGAAAGAATACACAGACAAAGATATTGCTTTCATCTTCTTACAACCAATGGCAAACAGTTTTTTTTTTCATGAATATATGACTAAGGAAGGACAGATGCGGGTGCACAGAGAGCAGATGAAAGATGACAGAGGCAGTACGAGCAGCTAATTCGGTGCTGGTAATTTTTGGAACTGGTTATTGACAGTATTGTGGAAATTTTGCATTGCTTTTTGTCACCTGGGCTGAGGTTGCTTATTTGTTTTCAGTAACAAAAATCCCAAAGGTTATATTTTTGGCAACTATAAAGGCTCTTTCACACCAAAAAGTGAAATTAATAAGCCTCAGGCTCAAGTGCCTCTGCAGCTCACTCCTGATTTCCCTATGACAGCTGTCAGTGAATGATTGGGAAAACAAAATAACTTGCGTTACTTATTTAAAAAAGTAACTCTGATACTTTGTTGTAAATGTAAAAGTAATGCATTACTTTACTAATTACTTAAAAAAGTAATCTGATTTCATTGCGTTACAACACTGGTTCTCCATACCCAACCTTGTTCCAAATTCAAAAACTGGCGCCTCAAGAAGATTTCTGACAGCTTTTATGTCAGCGGTATCAAACGCTCATTGGTTCTAGCCTACTTTGTCAGATTGCGACATGCAGTGTTTTCGAGGGATTTGCGTTTGACTGAGAAATACGCACACATAAAAGTATTGCATTTTATCAGAGCTGACTGTGAATGCAACACATCGTCATTTGGAGGTATAAACAATGAAACCAGACTGAATCGTTCTTCCTAAATATAAAGACTTAGATCTCACTAAGGCCATTATTTAGGGTTGAGCCATACCTTCTAAAGATGTTGTCCACTGTCAGTTGAATGATTATTACACGCTTGAGTCATGATGCTGACATCGCATAAGTGTCACAGGGAGATCAGACGTTGACAGATCTCATTGTGTAGGCTGTAAACCTCCATCTATGTCCTTCTGCAATCTGCCAATCAGTGTAAAAGCTCACGGTGCTCTGCTCTCGTGTGTAACGTCGCTCAGGCAAAAATAAAGGCAGGCTGATAATAGGGCTTGTGAACTGGCTGCTGCTCTAATGCTTATGGGACGCTCTGGAGCTCCGGGCCGCTTGGATGCTGCTTCACTTGATCTGCTAATCTTGCTGTTTGAGGAGAAATGTGTGTTCTTCAGCAGACTGGCTTTTGCCTTGTGTTCTGTTCATCAATTGTTTGAGCTCCATGCGGAGATGCACACAGGGCAGTGATGCAGTGTGAGGTTGTTGCTTTTTTTTCTCTCATTGTTTTGTTCCTCACAGTTTGCTTTGTGGAGGATGTTGCAGTTCTAGCACATCAGCTTTGAAACTTTAATTCTCATGTTTTGTTAGAGATCCAAAGACCTGAATGCCTTTTTAATTGACCCCAAACAGAAACAATGTTACCATAGTGGGTGACAATGGCTTTCTGATAGTGTGCATGCCTAACAGAAAAGGAAAGCTTCAATAATCTCAGCTGGGTTTTAGTTTAGAGGAATATAATAAAAGAATTAGATAGAAAAAAAGATAGAAGAGACACAAAAATTAAAGTTCTGTCATCAGTTACTCACTTTCAAGTTATAGTTTAATGAACTCAAAAGAAGATATTTTGAAGAATGTTGGTAACCAAACACTTTTTGATCCCCAATGTATTTTTGTTCCCAAACCCAAAAAGTCAATGGGAATCAGCAACTGCTTAGTTACCCACATTCTTCAAAAAAATCTGCTTTTGTGTTCAGCAGACAATGACAACAACAACGACAACTATTTCTATTATTAGTGGTAGACACAGCATTGCAGTCTGAAGGTTTAATACAATAAATAGCTATTTTTATACCTCTAAAATGTGATGTGATCACCAAGTGAAAGGTAATATGTTTCCTTACACCTTGGATACATTTGAATCTTGATTATTATATTTTACAAAATATTTTTCATGTTATTTTTAGCAACTATTATGAATGAATACTTCATAATTTTTTTATTTAATATCACTGTTAAATGCTTTTTCGAAGTTCTGCTCTACTTAGATTTCATATTATATTCAGTGTGTTACTTGCCATTTCTTTGTGGTTAATTGTGAAATTTACCAGCAGTTTCTGAGTGAAAATTGTTTCTACACCACATTTTTGTTCAGTACATTTGAAAAGTCACACCACATGACTTTCTACAACCTGAAATAACCTTGGCTCCAGGGTTGCCAGGTTTTCACAACAAAACCTGCACGATTGCTTCTCAGATATAGCCCAATTGCGTTTCGGTGGGGGTCCCCTGACAAAAATCACATTCTGGGGGATAAAATACACGTTTTTTGGTGGGGTTCCCCTGGTGAAATTCACATTCAAGGGACAAAATATCACTTTATTGGGGTCACTTCAACCCACAGCAACAGTGTTAAAGAAAAACCATGCTGGCAACACTGCTTGGCTTGGTCAAATGATCTATTAAATGACTATATTTTAAAAGACTTATTTAAGAGACACAAGCCTGAGAGTTCATATAATATAATTTCCTCTTTTACATTTGTCTGCATGTTGGTCACATCATGTGGTTGACTTGGCAGACTGAATGCCAAGCACATTAACTTTTTTTTTCTCTATTCAGACTTTTTTTTTCAGAATTGTGACATTTAAACACAATTGCGAGTTATAAAGTCCAGTTTTGAGGGGGAAAAAGGACTGATATGTTCTCAGAATTGCATTGAATTTCAAGACATAACCTCGCAATTCTCAGAATTGTGAATTTATTTCTCAAAATTTCGAGTTCATATCTCACAATTCTGAGAATTGGTGAGAATTGTGAGTTTGTATCATGAAGTTATGAGAAAAAACGTCAGAAATGTGATATGCAACCTTGCAGTTCTGAAAAAAAAAGTCAGAATTGTGTTTATATCTCACAATTTTGACTTTATTTCTCGGAATTGCGACTTTATTTCTCAGAATCGCAACTTTATATCTCACAATTCTGAGAAAAAAGTTAGAATTGCAAGTTTATATCACGCTATTCTGTGAAAAAAAGTCACAACTGCAGGATGTAAACTCACAATAGCGACTTTATTTCTCAGAATTGGGTGTTTATATCTCACAACTCTGAGGAAAAAAAGTCAGAGTTGCGAGTTTATATTGTGCAGTTCTGCCTAAATTTGCAATTGCTAGAAAAAAGTCCAAATTGTGAGAGATAAACACCCAATTTTGAGACAAAGGTTTTGGTATAATGCATATTAAAGTAGTGTTCATAAGTGCAGGGCTGCTTTGTTTACGTTAGTAACCAAGGAAATGCTGTATCGCTGCAGTTCCATAAGCGCCACCTGCTGTCAGAGAGTGAATTTGCATTCTCATTCAACCCGTCTGCTGTTTTAGTTGTATGTAGTATAGTTTTACAAAACTGAACTCAGACCAGTCTGTTTTTGCTTCAAACGGAAAAAGAGCACAGCTAAGCCTTAGCTTGTTTAAGAGATAAGATAAGAGATTTATTTGTGTTATTTATTAATTTGGTTTGGGGTTTGTTTTAAAATTTTTGTTTAGTTTTGTTTTTTGACAGACTTTAGTTTCACAAAGAAATATGTTGCATTTTTAATTTGTCTTAAAGTCCCCCTGTAGTGAAAATCAAGTTTTTTATGTTGTTTATTTGTCTATGTGGTGTTTTAAATATGTTTTTAGACAAACTATGTACCAATCCATTGATCAACACCATTTTCTCCTTAAAACTATGGTTTCCCAAAGGCTGTCTCAGAAAAGCGGTTTGAAACAGCTCTTTTTTGCTATCTGTGAATCGCCATTATATAGCGTTTCCTACAGTTCAGTTAGTGGCTGGTGTGACTGAGTGGAGGTGGGGCTAATTTCCATATTCATATAGTAAATGAGGCAATGGTGGTAGAGTTTCAAATTTTAAAGGAGAAATCCACTTCCAGAACAATAATTTACAGATAATGTACTCACCCCCTTGTCATCCAAGATGTCCGTGTCTTTCTTTCTTCAGTCGTAAAGAAATTATGTTTTTTGAGGAAAACATTTCAGGATTTTTCTCCATATAATGGACTGCTATTGTGCCCCGAGTTTGAACTTCCAAAATGCAGTTTCAATGCGCCTTTAAACGATCCCAAATGCGGTTGTAAATGATCCCAACTGAGGAAGAAAGGCCTTATCTAGCAAAACGATTGGTTATTTTCATTTAAAAAAATACAATTTAAATACTTTTTGATCTCAAACGCTCATCTCGTCTTGCTCTGCCTGAACTCTGTGTATTCTGGTGTAAGACAGTTAGGGTATGTCGAAAAACTCTCACCGTATTTTCTCCCTCAGCTTCAAAAATAATTTCAAAATCATCCTACATCGCTGCAGAAGTACCGACCCAGTCTTTGCAAAGTGAACATGCAAATAAGATCAAACACCCTTATCAAAAAAGGTAAAACAGCGATATAGGACGATTTTGAAGTTGAGATGTGATTTTCAGAGTGAGACAAGACGAGCGTTTGACATTAAAAAGTATACAAATTGTGTTATTTTTATGAAAATAACCTATCATTTCATTAGATAAGGCCCTTATTCCTCGACCGGGATCATTTACAACCGCATTTGGGATCGTTTGAAGCTGCATTTAAACTGCATTTTGGAAGTTTAAACTCGGGGGCACCATTGAAGTCCACTATATGGAGAAAAATATGAAATGTTTTCCTCAAAAAACATAATTTCTTTACGACTGAAGAAAGACAAACATGAACATCTTGGATGACAAGTGCATTATCTGAAAATTTTTGTTCTGGAAGTGGACTTCTCTTTTAAGATATGAGAAAAAAACAACATTTTGATTATCAAAGATCAGTTTTAAGAGATCAAATTTTTGACTACAGGGGACTTTAAATATCATTTTGTTAAAAAAACAAAAAGAGAAATCGTGAGTCTTATTGTAAACTGTATCGCATCGTAAGTTGAGTGAATCGTTAAATCATTCTGAAACATTAACATGATCAAACTTCTAATAAATTCAAATGTTTGACTGGTATGATTAACAGGCCTCAACACTCCAAGGACATTTACATTACAGATATATTTGCTCTTTGTCTCATCTGTCCTCACAACCAGCTCTGCCTGCATGAACTCGATTAAAACAACAAATGTTCTTTCTTGTCTCTAATTTGCAGTAGAAATGTAAAAGAATGACCAGAGGGGATGCCATAAAATGAAAGAGAAACCCATTGCACAGAAAACCCCCAAACGCAAAGCTGGAGTCTATATCTGTACAGCTGTAGCAATGTCATGCTGTGCAAGTAATAAAAGGAGCTTCCATTGACTGTTGCGGAGCTCATAAAAACGTCACTTTATTTTATCACAGTTTATCACAACACCATAAAATTTATCGCAATCCTGTAAGAGAATTGTTAAACTGGCAGTTGCTAAATGGGCAGCGTTCAAGTGCGTTTGATTAGAAACCGTCTCTGCAGCAAAGATTATTAAGCCAAAGCCATCTAGATATTTTACCTCAATCCTCTTTGTGTGTGTGTGTGTGAAAGAGAGAAAGGCCACACGTTTAGTTTGCTTAACAAAATATGTGAGATTTTAAAGGTCACCCTTGGGCAGAACTCAAGACTATTACTTGCTCCATGAATTTATAGATCATAAAATCCAGGTCTTTTCTGAAACAGCACAAAATTGATCCAGAAATTGCAAAGGACTCTAGGTACTTTAATAAGGAAAGGTATGAAGTTCAAGGAGTTTTTGCTGCTGAACAGTTCAAGAAATTTCAGTTAACAGAATCAGCTTCTTTTGACGACACGAACGGCCAGTAAGCGCAAGCATTTTGCTTTGTGTTTTGCTGATTGTTCAAAGTTCAGCAATCTAGTGGTCATTTATTATTATGAATTAGGTGTTATTTTAACACCAGAATTGCAAGGTGAACATTTATTTGATAACATATTGTTAGCTAGTTGTGGATACAATGATATATTGTGCTTATAGCACTATATGCTTATAGATGCACCTTCCTGCTGTTCTACCATTTTGTTGAAATGTTTCGCAATTGTTTAATGTGAAAGATCCATAAATATCACTACTTTTTAACTTAATATTCAAAGACCATGACTCTGATGTTTTGTACTAAACTTCCCCATTCCAAGAAATAACCTCCATGGATTGTCTGGTGGATAAAAATCGAAGCTGTTAATACAAATCAATCCCAGGCAGAGGTGAATCCCATGCGCTGCCTAACTACTGTAATTACTGAGATCACAATCTTTTCACTGCTGTGACCTTGAACAATGCGCTTAACTTCATGCTGGTCCAGAGGGACTGACCCTGTGATTGCTGTACTCTGGAGGCTTTTAGATAAAAGTAATGTTGCTTATCATTGTTACAATAATGGGTAATGTTGTTCTTTAATTCTAGAGAGGAAAAACATGTCCTATATCTTTAAGTCCCATTTGTTTTAGAAATAGCATCAAATCCACTTTGATACTAAAAACCAAAGATCGTCAGTAGATTGTTATTTTAATATTTTAACCTCACTCCCATAAAACCTTTCCCCAGACCATTTATTAACACTTCACGTAGATTAAAAATGAAAAATGTTACAATAAATATTTTATGAATAATTAAAAATATTTCACAATATAAAATCTGAAAGCTTTCTAGTGGGTTAAATTTAATTTAATTTAAAATGTGCTTTAAAATGTAATTCAAAATGTAAAAATGCTAATATGTTATGAAAAATAAAAAATATTTCACAATATAAAATAGTGTTATAATTTCATTTCATTTCTTTTCATTTCATTTGTAATTTTAAGCTCATTTTTATATGATCAATTATATTTTATACAAAAAGTAAATAAATAGTTTTGGGTTTTTCAATGATTTCCCTTATTTTATGTTTTCCTGTTAACAGATAAAACAAAATTGCTACTGAATTTTAAACACAAATGGTTTATTAGAATATCTTGTTATATTTGATCAACATCTTGTAGTTCAATTCATTCTTACTTATAACTGAATGATACTACCAGTGTTATTTTAGTATCATTGTGATACTGTCTAGTTTTTGTTATTATTTTGAATTACATTTTATTTTTATTTTTTTCTGCTTTTGTGTTAATTTTAGTTGTTTTAAAAGACATTGTTTTGTTTTCATAAGTTTTAGTAGTTTTTGTTGTTTTTAAATATGTATATAAAGTTTTCATTTTTGTTATTTAATTTAATTTAATTTAATTTAATTTTATTTTATTTTATAGGAAAATCTTTATATAAGGGAATATTATTATAAAGGGAAATAATTGAAAAACCCTAAGCAATTTATGTACTTTTTGTGTGGAATATAATGGATCATATAAAATATGAGTTTGAAATAACTAATTAAATAAAAAAAATAAGTATTTTATTTTATTTTATTTGTATTGTATTGTATTGTATTGTATTGCATTTATTTATTTATTTATTTATTTATTTTTATAATCCTTGTAGATATAGTTTGATGCCACTTTACATATTTCTTGCTATGGTTTACCACAAGTATAATTTTTTTTTACAAGTTATCTTGGTATCACTTTACATTAAGGTTTATTAGTTAACATTGGTTAGCAACACTAGTTAACACAAACTAAGAATTAACAATACATCTACAGCATTTATTAATCATAGTTAATGTTTATTTCAGCATTTACTAAAAGTTGTGCTTGTTAACATTAGCTAATGCTCTGAACTAACATGAACAAACAAATAAACAACTGCATTTTAACTAAAATTAAAGATTAATAAATACTGCAATAAATGTATTGTTCATTGTTCGTTCATGTTAGTTAATACGTTAACTAATGTTAACAAATAACACCTTATTGTAAAGTGTTACAGTTAACTTTTTGGCTTTTTGATATTGTGAAACTGTTTATATGCTGGCTTTAGAGATATTTTTTCATAATGTTACAGCTGTTTCAAGTGAGAGCTCCAGCAACACATCACCAGACTTTAACGCTTATTTTCAGTTCTAACTGAATTATCTTTCTTAATTGACACCCCCAATTTCAATGTATGTTGCAATAGAGTCAGGAGTTATTTGTGACACAGAGATCAGCGGAACGCAAAAATCGATATGAATTTAATCGAAATTCCAGAAGCCAGTTATTGGGTGGGATGATACGGTGTGTTGAAGAGAGCTTGCTCTTTTACTAGCTGTTAATTTGGGGTGATATACACACTCCATGACCTCAGTGTAAAGTGAGCAAACTCTACCTGTATCTCAGCACGGGAACCGATTCAATACACGAATCCTTCAGAGATTGTCTGAGATGTTCATACACTTTTAAGTATGTTTACATCCAGTCTCTCTCAATCTACTGTCTTACCTAAAACTCGACAAGCAAGTGATCAAGGAGGTCTAAAATACCTGGAGAGTGTTATCTGTTAGCATTCCCGTTCATCTCAAAGAGAGTTGCTCGGCTGGCACAAGCCGGCCTGGGAGTACATGACCTACATGCCACACGACTTGAGCTCCCGGAAAATGACGTCCTGACAGATCTGACTGGCTGATGGCACCATGAGAACAGTCTCCAGTCCTTCACTAGCAGAGCGTTAGATCTCTTGCTCCAGGCTGATGCGTGAGCTGTGACGTGAAAAGCAGCAGACGGGGAAAAACATAAGTCTATTTCATGCTTTTAAAACCTTCTAAAATTGGACACTGGTGAAACATGTAGTATAATGAAATTTTGATTCATATGGTTTTATGTCGTCAGTACATGGCTGTTGATGAATGGCCATCAATGGAGCAGCAGAAGACAGAGACCTTGGAAAGAATTACACGAGGCAAACTTCCTGTTGCCGCAGGCATTATTTCAGGCATTTAACTAAAAACTCATTCAAAAAACTTAAACAGCTAAAATGCGAACTTGTTTCTGGGTTTTGGCCTTCAAAAATACGTCATCCCTGCAGGATATATTTTGCATTATTTACAATATATTATTTAAAACCCATTTATTCTGTTTGGAAAAATATTAAACCTCATATTAATTAGACAACATGTTGTTTACAAAGTTAAAAGGATAGCTCACCCAAAAATGAAAATTACCCCGTGATTTACTCACCCTCAAGCCATCCTAGGTGTATACGACTTTCTTTTTTCAGACGAATACAATTGGAGTTAAATTAAAAAAAAAAAAAAAAAAAAAAAGTCCTGGCTTTTCCAAGCTTTATAATGGCAGTGAATGGGTGTTGAGATTCAGTAGTCCAATAAAGTGCATCCATCCATCATAAAAAGTACTCCACACAGCTCCACGGGTTAATACAGGCCTTCTGAGGCAAATCAATGAATTTGTGTAAGAAAAATATCTATATTTAAAACTTTATAAACTGTAATAACTATTGATTATGGTTTATAAAGTTTTAAATATGGATATTTTTCTTATACAGATGCTTTGATTCGCTTCTGAGGGCCTTAATTAACCCCCGGAGCTGTGTGGAGCACTTTTTATGATGTATGGATGCAGTTTTTTGGGCTTCAACACCTCAACACCCATTCACTCCCATTTGTATACTATTGTATTCGTCTCAAAATGGCTTGAGGGTGAGTACATCCTGAAAAATAAATAAATACAAACTCTGAAGGTGACAGTAGTAAAGATTACCGGGGAATAGAATATAGAATATATAGAATAAAATAATCAATGCAAGATTTTTTGCAAGATATTTAAAGATGTTTAATTTATAACATGTTAAATTTGATAGACATCAAATACATTTTGTAAAATTGTACTTTTCAGACCCTAGTTTGAAAATTCTTGGATTGATGGTGTTTTATAATTAGAGCTTGAAAGCCGGTTTTCACTCTTTATTTTGTTGTAGGATGGATTATTCTACTAAATATAAAATAATGAATATAAAAAACTGTCTGGAACAACATAAGTGAGTAAATGACAATAGACTTCCTTTAACAACCGTTCATTAAATACTCATCATTAAATAGAAACACAGATTTGACATCAGCAAACTGAGACATGCTGCTGTAACGGTCCCAGACCAGCCTTCGGATTACCGCCTGTGCCCTTGACATCCTCACACCGTTACGGTTGTGTAATTCCCCTCTACCTGATGCTCTGTCTCCTGTCTGGATCTGTGGCGACCGCTTGCTGTGTCAGAGCGAGGCAGACTTGATGAGCAGTGACTTGATAAGTAAAAAATTGAAGGAGTCCCAGAAAAGAAGGCTGTAGAGGCGTAGAGAGATAAGTTATAACAGTGCACAGGTGTGAGACAGTGATAGGCAGCATTGCCTCCTGGGTACAAGACTTCTCCGGGAGATTTTCACCCCTGACGTTTGGAAGTGACAGTCTGGCCTCTGTGGGAATGTTCTGGCCTGTACTAACCGTATACCAGCACTATGAGGAAACCCAAAGGGCCAGTTTAACAGCGATTTCCTTTAACTCCCCTAACACATGTGCAAATTAGCTTGAATCTTTGTCAGAGCATATGCTTGTTAAATGTTTGGCTTAACTGTCAAAAGAACAATTCCCTCTTGGCTAAACAAAAGCAGATGACTGAAAGAATATAGTTGCGTGGAGACTGCCTTTTCTAGTATCTTTTAGCTCCTTCGCTCTGGAACAAACTTCCTCAAAACCTTTGTGCTGTCTCTAGACCTTTAAAACTGATCTCGAAACTCACTTATTTACAATATGTTTTGATTGTAATTGATTGTCTGCCTCATTTTTCAGTTCCATGCTTGCTTTCCTTACTTATCTGGTACATTAGGTGATCTCTGTCTACTCTGTCTAAGAGAAGCTTAATAACAGCCAGTTTGAAGGTTTTTGGGACATATCCTAATGACAATGACAAATTAATTATATTCAGAAGAGGATCTGTGACTTCTAGAAGCACCTTATTTAGTAGCTTATAGGGCCTAACATAAATGTTGTTGGTTTAGATGATTTAACAAGTTTATACAATTCTTCATCTCCTACAGCTGAGAATGAGCTGAATTGTTCTTTGGGGGATCTATAGTGCACTGATTGTGATACTATAGCTGACGGCTGCATGGTAATAATTTTATCTCTAATAGTATTGATTTTGGAAGTAAAGACGTTCATAAAGTCATTATTGCTATGCTGTTGGGAAATGTCTGCACCTGCTAATGCTTTATTTTTTATTCATTTAGCCACTGTATTAAATAAATACCTTGTGTTTGTTTTCTTCTAAAAAAAAGATAAAAAGTAAGCAGATCTAGCAGTTTTTAAGGCTTTTCTGTAGGTAGAAATACTTTCCCTCCATGCAATATGAAATACCTCTGATTTTCTGGGCTGCTGTCTTTAGGGCGTTAGTGTGCTCATTAAACAACGGTGTTGGACTGTTTGCATTCATTTTTGATTGCATTGCCCACATCTTAAAATACAGTTGAATAGTCAATGCATAGAATCAAGTCTCCGCCATACAATTTTTTTTCTTTTTTTATTAATTGGACATCCATAACAATTTGAAGAAAAATTCAGTTTTATCACAACTTTAACCTCTAATGAGAGCAATAGTGCCAATTTTGTTGATTATAAAAATCATATTTCGTTTTCTTTTGAAAAAGCAAAAATCGTGGATAATTTTGTAATGTATAAATATAAAAACTTTTCTTGCATTAAAATTATTACCTCACAGTTCACCAGATTTGACAATCTCACATAATAAATAAAATACAAAATTTAACAATAGAAATAATAGTTTTGCATCAAACAAATGACAGTGTTTTAAGCCTCGCTCGATTAAAACGATTAAAATCAAAATGATTAAATTTTTGTAGGATTGAAAGCAGAAATATTAAGTTTATAATTTTAATTGAATTAAATTCTTTTTATGAATTAATCTGTTAAAACGTACAAGCTGTGAAGTTGTCCCTAGTAAAAAATAAAATAAAATAATAAAAAAATCCTATGCTATAATTTATTTAAAATACATTTATTTCATACTAAGTATGCTTCAAAACCATTAACACATTTATTGACATATCACTTAAGACTTACTGATACAAAATTATAATTAAACTTTATTTGGAGCATGTCTTTATTGCATAATGCACATTTCTTAATATTAAATATGTTTTAATATAACTATTAATAAAGATTGTATGATCTCTGTATAATATCAGTTTTTTAAATGCAAGATATTTAAATTGTACCTAGAGTATACCTGCAATAGTTCCACTTTGGCACAATCAGATATACTTCAGCATATCTTTAGTTGGACCTCAGCACTACTTCCGTGCAATTCAAGTGCATTAAGCACAAAATTAGTTGTTACAATTTAACAGACTTTAAGTATGCCAGTTTAGTATGCCAAAAGTACAATAATATAAATTATATAAATGTAAATATGTAAACATAAATCTGTAAATGTATTTGTAGTATACTTAGCACAAAATGACTTTTTTTTTTTAAGGTAAGGGGTTTTATAGTCATTTTATTTCATTGTCATGGCAATGGAGAAAGATTTAGTACAGTAAGTGATTATTTTCCAAATTAACATTTATGATTTGACTCATTTTAGCTACCCCACTTACTTTTTTATGTTAAGAAAAGACAAAATTCCTTTTTTGTGTTCATCAACACGCAACAAATGCTATCAGTTCAGCTAAACTTGTACAAGGAATATTCCGTCAAAAGCCTCTTTTGTGTGTGTGTGTGTGTACCTGGTATTTATCACGTTATGGGGACCAAATGTCCCCACAAGGATAGTAGTACCAGTAAATTTTGACCTTGTGGGGACATTTGTGAGGTCCCCATGAGGAAGCAGACATATAAATCATGCAGAATGAGTTTTTTTGAGAAAGTAAAAGTGTGCACAGTCTTCTGTGAGGGCTAGGTTTAGGTGTAGGGTAGGTGTAGGGTGATAGAAAATACGGTTTGTACAGTATAAAAACCATTATGCCTATGGAATGTCTCCATAAAAACATGGAAACACAACGTGTGTGTGTGTGTTCATTAGAAACATGTTGTTTCGTTACTTGCTCGTTGATGACTTGACATTTCTTAGGGTTTAAAGTGGCTTCACTTCAGCCATTAAAGTGATTTGCAATGACCATGATATACTACCTATGTGCTAAACGAAAGGAAAAAAAAGTCCTTAATTTGCCTGCTTACCCACTGCTGTCTACAAGCTTAATACTTTAGTCTTGATAATACCATTAAAAGACCCAAGAGCAAGAGAAACATTTGTCTACCACAATGCTGCTTTTTGCTTAGATTAAGCACTAGAATCGATTTTAAGTGTCTGGCCATGAGAGAGTAAATGTTTATCAATGATAGCTATTTAGTCTTTAATTGAAGCAGTGATTTACAATACTTGAATGGGCTAGTAACTTGAATTCTGGTAACTGAGTAACAATTAGAATAAAAGCAAGTGACTCAATAAGTGAATACATAATGTATACTTTAAATAAAGGCTTGCTTTTTCTGAACTAATTCACCCAGAAAGAAACATTTTGTCGTCATTTACTCACCCTCATGTTGTTCCATAACAAGACTTTCTTTCACCCAGAAAAAGAAAATTTGAAGTCTTTATAAGTCCAAAAAAAGCGACAAAAATAATAAAATAAGAATATAGAATAAAACTTATTTTTTTGAAAATGAAAAAATGCTGCAAGTGAAAGACTTAATGAATTTCCCCTTTTTTATGATTGATCCTGGATTTTAATTCTTATTCTGTAACCATTTTTAAATCTGTAAATTTGATTCTGTTCTGAGCCTTTTCTGATCTCTTCTTCTTCTTTGTTCATCTACTCCATTACCCATTGATTCCCTTTCTTATTCATGTACTCTTGTGCTCTCTCTATGAATGAGTTCCGCTGAGTAGGCTTTGGCAGGTTGAAGCGTGAGATGGGCTCTGCATTTTTGCCCTCCTTTAAAACTAATCCTTTGTTTTTCACTCTGACTGCAAACTATCTTTTGGCAGGCGACAGCCTCATTGGATTCTAGCAGGGCAGAGGCGCCTGCCAAAGCTTCGTCTTCCCAACACAGCGCTCTGATATTAGCCAATTCTTTGTCATGTTGTGCTCCTACTGTTTGGGTCGTGACCGCCATTTTCTGAACACCGCTCTGTCTGAGCCTCTGTTCTGATGCGCCGAAGTCTGGGTCGCCCGCGTGCCTTCCGCTGTCGTCTGCCAGGGGTCTTGACAGAGGCTGTGCTAAACTGGGGCAGCTCTGACCCAGTTGTTGTAATAGACTGTCAGGATAAAGGGGCTGATGACAGATGCTTGTGACGCGCATTTCAAACCAGCCACTTCTCACTGACCGATGTAGCAGCAGGGGTGGACTTAACACCATAGCAAAGGTATACAGCTGACAAGGACCCCCTTAGAAATTTGATGTGCGAAGAGCTAAAAAATGCCACTGGTATATCATACCACTAAAATAGTTGTTTATTTTCGGTGCTTTTCAAGGAATATTGAAGGTTCGATATGAGTTGAGCTTCAGCAACCAGCTTTGTTAATAATGTTTGCAGTGCAATATTTGACCAGAAGGATAAAAATGAGTTATTTTAATGACAGAATGTAGTTTTAAGAGTATTTTTTAGACGAGAATGTACTTGTTTAGACTTCAAATATGCGGTTTGTTAATAAAGATGACATCTATTTGAAAATTTGCTTTGACGTTTGTGAAGATATGCAAAGATCACCTAAATCTAACGGGCAGTCTTTGGTTTCATTAATATATTATTTGTTTCAGAGCAAATAGTTCTGGCTGAGGGCAAAATCTCATCACATTATATTTTATGTAACTTTAATGCTGTATATAAGAGCACTGCCTTTGTACTTTGAACACAGATATTGCTCAGCGGATCGATATTCTTCATATTGTGAATATGAGATTGAGCTGAAGAATGAATGCTGTATCAGATGCAGGTTATCACACTCGATCAGTCCATTTCCATCTCAGGATACTCTTCTACACAATACAGCAAGCTTTTAATACAGTAATACAATAAACTTTCAATGAAGAAACTCAACGTTCTTTTGTTACTAGTTTTAAAGTGACATTTTCGAGTTAGTAACGGAGGCTTGGGCTCAGCTGTTAAACTGTCAAACTGAGATTTGAATTTGTGGCTGAAAGAAGTAGTTCTGCACAAAAGAGGGTTTTGAAGATATTTTGTTGTTGTTTCTTATGTATTTACACACTTGTGCCATTGAACTGTTGTATAAATGCAGTATCACACTCGTAGCAGTGCGATATTATTGTATATCAGCATGTTGTGATTACCTGTGGCGTCGTGCCTAGTAATCGTCAATAAAGAGATCGAGAAACAAGTGAGTCAGTCAGCCAGTAAAACGAAATGACCATTCATTTTTAAATTCTGTGAGCGTGCGGCTCTCTGTGGAAGACAGGTGACAGGAAGATAAAACAAACACACACATTTATGATTTCTGTTATCACTCTATGCTTAACCCTGGCTTAATATTATAATTTAAAATGTGTTTTGATTGATCTGATTTCTGTATTTTAACAAATGCTGCATTAAACAAATTTCAGGGCTCTGTATAGGTCTTTATACAAAAACATCTGCAATGATTTGATTGGAAAGATAACCTAAAAAAAAAAAAAAAAAACCTGAAAATAACCATTAGGGAATGTTCTCTGTTCTATTTTAAAAACAATCACCAGGCAATGTTCTGGGAACATTATTTTATGGTTGCAAAAAAAAAAAAAAAAAAAAACCTAAAAATAACCATTAGGGAACATTCTCTGTAAGTTATTTTTAGGTTATTTAAAAAAAACAACCACCCTGCAACGTTCTGGGAACATTATTTTATGGTTGCAAACAAATAACCTAAAAATAAACATTAGGGAATGTTCTCTGTAAGTTATTTTTAGGTTATTTAAAAAGCAACCACTCTGCAACATTCTGGGAATGTTAAGTTATAGTTTCAAAAAAAAAAAAAAAAAAAAAAAAAATCTAAAAAAAAAAACATTAGAGAGCATTCTCTGTAAGTTATTTTAGGTTATTTTGAAAACAACCACCAGGCAACGTTCTGGGAACATTATTTTATGGTTGCAAAACAAACAAAAAAACAAAAAATAACCATAAGGGAACATTCTCTGTAAGTTATTTTTAGGTTATTTCAAAAACAACCACCATGCAACGTTCTGGGAAGGTTATTTTATGGTTGCAAAAAAATAACCTAAAAATAACCTTTAGGGGAACGTTCTCTGTAAGCTATTTTTATTTTATTTTAAAAACAACCACCAGACAATGTTCTGGGAACGTTATTTTATTGTTGCAAAAAAAATAACCTAAAAATAGTAATACGTGAACGTTCTCTGTAAGGTATTTTTAGATTATTTCAAAACCAACCATCCTGCAACATTCTAGGAATGTTATTTTATGGTTGCAAAAAATAACCTGAAATTACCATCAGGAAACATTCTCTATAGGTTTTTATTTTTAGGTTATTTAATAATAGCCACCATGCAACATTCTGGAAACGTTATTTTATGGTTACTATATATATATATATATTCCCGTAATGTTAGTATTTGGTTCCCTAAAAAATAACTAAACAGTTAAGGGAACGTTCTGTATTTGCTGGGACTGTATTTTTATTCTATAAATCTATAAAAATGTTAAAAATGATAAAATAATATGATAATAATAGAGGGAAACATCTAAATAATTTTTGTAGTAATCATACAGATTGTATAGCTATCTATTAAGTTTGACTTTGAATCTAGAATATTCCTTTAATACAACCTAGCAATGAGGCAGAAAGTCTCATCCATAAATGGAAGGACCTAAAATGATCTTTCAGTATAAAATCATGATAGGTGATCATTTTAATTAAGCTTATACCTATCACCTCAAACTAAATTAACAGCAGAAAATAGCACAGTGCAGGCTGGGGGAAAAACCGAGCTCTGGAAAAACCCAGTCAATGTGTTTTATTTTGTTTTGTGCTCACTTCTGTCTGTGTAGTACGATCTTGTGCAATTTAGTGTGCTGTGTGTACTGTATAATGCGATATATAACTTCTAATTTAGAAGATGGAGCTGTTCAGCGATGAGATGTTTATTGCGAGTTACGCTCTGTGGCACTACAACAGTTTGTTTATTGCTTTATAACAGTTTGTTGTGGTTTTTAATGGAAGGTTTGTGGCTATGAGTCTTTTTAGCTCTCCTCACCAGACTACAGGATTTACTCAGAGCATATTTATCTGAAGTCTCCCTCTTCTCATTGCAAAGCTAATTAGGTAAACACAATAAGCCAGCAGATTCACCAACAGATATTACAGAAATTTATTGGCTAGGCAGGGTGATCAGAAAATATTTGGCAAATTGAGATTATTGGCATCCTCTGCAACACATGCCTGTTGGATGATTAACAGAAAAATGATTAAATTTCATTAAACAGATCATGTTTTCTGGTATAAGGCCTTAAGTATAGCAGGGTCATGAATATCATGTAAAATACTGATCAGTGGTGAGCAAATCTGGGTTTGCTACATTCACAATAACACATTATAGCTTGTAATGCATCATACACAGTTAATCCACAGCATCTATCTTTTAAAATCTTTTTTGTTAAGAGCTTGAAGGTTGATATATTTTATAATATAATGTAATACCGTTAACTATGGAAGCCCGTTTCCGCCACTGAATAAAAAATGAAAAAAGGTAATTGCAACTTTTTATCTCACAATTCGGACTTTTTTTCCATTCCGAGATGTAAACTCACAATTTTGACTTTTTTTCTTGTAATTGCAAGTTTATATCTCGGAATTCAGGATTTTTCTCACAACTGCAAGTTTATATCTTGGAATTCTGACTTTTTTCCCTTGCATTTGCGAGTTTATATCTCGGAATTCAGAATTTTTCTCACAATTGCAAGTTTATATCTCGGAATTCAGATTTTTTTTCTCACAATTGCGAGTTTATATTAAAACAATTAGCCCCAAGAAGCCATAGTTTATAGTGAATTTATAACAGCTAAGGGGCATTGTTAGGCATGACGCAAAGCAGAGTTATTCCATATACGTAGTAAGGTTTCACAAAATAAAACAGAGCAAATAAAGTGTAATGATATAAATAAAAACAGTATTCTTCCACTAAACAATGTAGTTCCCCAGAACCAGTTATGGTTGTAAAAAAGTGGTTGCCAAGCAACACACAGAAGTAAACAAAGGTGTATGTCTGTAGAGTAATTGGCTCAACCAATCAGAATCAAGGACTGGAAGTATTCGTTTTATAATTATAACTTTTTCTTGCAATTGTGAGTTTATATCTCGAAATTTTGACTTTTTTCTCTTGCAATTGTGAGTTTATATCTTGGAATTCTGACTTTTTTCCTCAGAATTCCGAGATGTAAACTTCACAATTTAGATTTTTTTCTTGCAATTGCAAGTTTATATATCAGAATTCTGACTTTTGTCTCACAATTTCTAGTTTATATCTTGGAATTCTGACTTTTTTCCGTTGCATTTGTGACTTTATATCTCGGAATTCAGAATTTTTCTCACAATTGCAAGTTTACGTCTTGGAATTTTGACGTTCTTCCCTTGCATTTACGAGTTATATCTCGGAATTTTAACTTTTTTCTCTCGCAATTGCGAGTTTATATCTTGGAATTCTGAATTTTTTCCTCAGAATTTCGAGAGGTAAACTCAACATTAGATTTTTTTTCTTGCAATTGCAAGTTTATATCTCGGAATTTTGACTGTTTTCTCTTGCAATTGTGGGTTTATATCTTGCAGTTCTGTTTTTGTTTTCTCAGAATATCGAAATGTAAACTCACAATTTTTATTTTTTTCTTGCAAGTGCAAGTTTATATCTCGGAATTCTGACTTTTTTCCCTTGCATTTGTGAGTTTATATCTCAGAACTCTGAGATATCTCAGAATTCAGAATTTTTTTCTCGCAATTGCAAGTTTATACCTTGCAATCATGACTTTTTTCTTGCAGTTGTGAGTTTATATCTCAGAACTCTGACTTTTTTTCTCACAATTGCAAGTTTATATCTCAGAGTTCTGATTTTTCTCTCAAAATTGCAAGTTTACATCTCGAAATTCTGACTTTTTCCCCTTGCATTTGCATTTTATATCTCGGAATTCAGAATTTTTTTTTTTTACAATTGCGAGTTTATATCTGACAATTCTGACTTAACTTGCAATTCTGAGAAAAAAGTCAGAATTGCAAGTTTATATCTTACAGTTCTTAGAAAAAAAGGGTGTCCATTATGATCTTTAAATGGGGAAATAGCAGTAAAATTGGGTTAAAAAGGAAATTCTGTGTTTCCTTAAATATAAATATACACATATACTACTTTTCAAAACAATGCCTGTGTTTACCTGATAAAAAATACAGCAAAACTAGTGAAATATAATTAAAATGTAAAATAACTGTTTTTTATTGTAATATAAAATGTATCTATTTTTGTGATGCAGAGCTGAATTTTCAGCATCATTACTCCAATCTTCAGTGTCACATGATCCTTCAGAAATCATTCTGATATGCTGATTTGGTGAAACATTTCTAATTATTGTCTCATTATTATCAATTTTGGAAACATTTGTAAAAGCTTTAATGAATACAAAGTTCAAAAGAACAGTGTTTATTTAAAATGTCTATATTTTATGTAGCAGTATACAAGTTTTGCTGTCGCTTGTGATCAGTTTAATATGGAAGTGTGTCATTGCTAAAAAAAAAAAAGAATTTAAACAGTAGTGTATAATAATATATTTTTTAGATAGAATATAATATTATATGATATGTTATAGTAATATAATAATTTCCAGTAGAATTTTAGAAAGTATACATGAAAGCAAGTCTACGTTTAGCTAAAATGACATTTTTATTTATTCTATATAACTCCCTCATGATGAGCAGGACCATATTAAAGAACATTTCGAAATAAAATCTGTTTTATTTAGCTTTTTTCAATACATTCTAAACAGAGTCGCTATTATTTGCCATTGAAAAGCCCTTACGAGTTTCCAACTGCATGCTACACTTCTGTTCAAGAGCCTAATAACAGGGTCTTTGGACTCTAAATCTGGTGTTCTTATTCCACAAGCCCTCTTTAAGCTCTTTGGAAAGACCACTGTACCTTGTCCAAATGCGAGAGGTCGAGGGAAACACGGATACTGCCATGTCGCAG
The DNA here is from genome assembly GCA_036247105.1 of Cirrhinus mrigala. Lineage (NCBI taxonomy): Eukaryota > Metazoa > Chordata > Actinopteri > Cypriniformes > Cyprinidae > Cirrhinus > Cirrhinus mrigala. The sequence goes on from CM070017.1 coordinate 18,545,141, forward strand.
CAGTTGTGGAGCAGCCAGGATTACTCAAGAGCCCAACAGCAATGATAATGAAAGCACATCAGAGCCGGCAGTCCTCCGATACCACATCTACTACATCCTTAGGAGTCCACATAATGATGGGGAACACAGACACATCTCATTTAAACAGGGTTTATTATTAACACAGCTGAAGCTAAGAAAATCCAGACCTTACTACAAATAGCTCCTAATTTGCTCTTTAGTTCTCTTTATTAGACTAGAGCAACTGACTTCTCCCTGACCCCCCCTGCTGCCTACAGCCTCTGATAAAGTCGTGCACTCTTATTGTCTTTCTTCTGTTCAGATAAAGGGGGTCTGAGCCCTCCGAACAACTGCCAAGAGATCAATGTGAAAGCTAATGCATAGTTTCCTGCAGATAGAACTCCTCCACGGATGCTGAAACCTTTAGCAAGATGATAAAATGACCTCTCAAACTGTTCTGCTGCGGGAAGAAAGCATTCAGCTAAGAAGAAATAAATGTAAATGAAGTCAAATCCTTTTTGAACTCACTTGAGCTATATTAGGAATGTACTAAGCATTCACTGTGTTTTTCATACCTGGAATTCATTCATAACTTCTTTTTATTAATTCATTTATTCTGAAGAAGAATCTCTTTTCATGTCAACAGACTGGATCGTCTGACAATGGAAGCTCTTCTAGGTCTGGTTTGCTTTTATCTTCTGCATATGTTTGTGATGCACATTGAGAGCTATATTAGATAAACTAAAATAAATTAACCTGGCTGTAGCATGATATATTTTTTTTTAAAGAGACTGTTTTTATTTTGTTCTCTGCTGCTTTATTAAATAAATAATATTTTAATGTTTATGTAAGATATTAATATTTTTGAAAAAAGTTACTTATTCTCACCAAGGCTGCATTCATTTGATTTGAAAATACAGTAAAAACTGTACAGTTATACAGTTTTATTGTCAAATATTACTACAATTTAAATAAAATGTTTTCTATTTTAAAAACATTTCTTATTATTATCAGTGTTAAAACATTAACTGTTTCCGACAATGAATAAAAAACGTAAAAAAGGTAATTGCTACCTTTTATCTCACATTTCTGACTTTTTTCTCACAACTGTGAGTTTTTCATCTCGCAATACTGACTTTTTTTCTCAGAATTGTGAGATGTAAACTTGCAATTCTGAGAAATGAAGTCAGAATTGTGTGATATAAACACAATTGCAAGATATAAACTCACAAATCTGACTTTGTTTTCTCAAAATTACGTGATATAAACTTACAATTCTGAGAAATAAAGTCAGAATTGCGAGATATACACAATTCTATACTTTTTTCTCAGAATTGCACGTTTATATCTTACAATTATGACTTTTTTGTCAGAATTGCAAGTTTATATCTCACAATTCTGACTTTATAACAAAATTGCAAGTTATTAAGTCAAACTTGTGAGAGAAAAGTTAGAATTGTGAGGTATAAACTTGCAAATATGACTTTTCTCTCAGAATTGCATGATACAAACTCTAATTCTGGCTTTTTTTTCTCAGAATTGTGAGATATACTGTAAGCCCACAATTGTGAGTTATAAATTCAGAGCTGAGATATAAACTCACACATCTGACTTTTTTCTCAGAATTGCAAGTTTATATCTCACAATTCAGACTTTATAACAAAACTGCAATTTTCTCAGAATTGTAAGATATACTGTAAACCCACAATTGTGAGAGAAAAGTCAGAATTGCAAGGAATAAACTCACAAATCTGACTTTTTTATTATAAATAAAGTGAGAAATGCTGGATATAAACACAATTCTTACTTTTTCTCAGAATTGTGAGTTTATATCTCACGATTCAGATTTTTTTTCCCAGAATTGCAGGTTTATAACAAAATTGCGAGTTATTAGAAATTTTTAGATATAATTATTAGATTTAAACTCACAAATCTGACTTTTTTCTCAGAATTGCGATACAAACTCACAAATCTGACTTTTTTTCTCAGAATATAAACTCACAGTTCTGACTCTTTTTTTCTCTGAATTGTGAGATAATAACTCGCAATTTTGTTATAAAGCCTGAGAATTTTGAGATATAAACTCGCAACTGCTAGCAGGTTTAACACACAATTCTGAGGAAAAAAGTCTGAATTGCAAGTTTGCAATTGGTTAGTCTGTTTCGCTGCCTGCCCTGGATCTCTCCCCTGGATTACGTTCGCCGTTGATCGACCCTCGCCTGTCTTGGATTACTCTTGTGTCTTGTCCATGTCTCTGTCTCGTTTCAATAAAGCTTTGCATATGGATCCGCCTGCTTCACATGTCTGTCCCTCCGTAACAGCAATAAACTTTTACATTTTTAATTTGGTGGCAGAAACAGGCTTCTATAAAAATCAACATTTATTTGAAATAGAAATCTTTTGTAAGACTTTAAATATGTTTAATGCCACATTGATTTATTTAATCTTTCTTTGATAAATAAAAGTATTAATTAAAAACAACAACAACAACATATGGTCCCTTTTGAAAAGTAGTGTATTTGCTGATATTTTAAAACATATTTTTATTTATTATTATTATGAGCTGATTTACAGTATTAAGATTTATTGAGCTATGTTTTTTCTTATGCTTTATGCATATGCATATAATCTGATGAGCTGGTATCTGATTCATTGTGATAAAAAAAAAATAATAATAATTATAAAAAATGACCAAAAACTACATTTTAAATATACATTTATTCATTTAGCAGACACTTTTATCCAAACCGACCTGCAAATTATGTAATATTTTATAAATAAATGTAACATTTTGCATGCAAATAACATAGATTCTGTGTGCATACAGATGCATATAATCTGTTGAGTTTGTATCCAATTTATTGTAAAAACATTTTTAGTTATCAAAAATGTAACATTTTATAAATAAATGTAACATTTTTATGCAAATAATGTAGAAGTATTTGGAGCCTCTCTACGGCATAACAAAAAGTTCAAGTAAATAATTTAACATTTTAAATAATCCATTTTCTCTTTGTGAACTTTTTAACAGTTTTTGGTCCTATTTTGTATTCTGTTCATGAAGCAGGCAAGAAATCCCGTTCAACAGTCACAATCTCTGTTCTCTTGGCATCAGTTGTCAGTTTACATGTGTAATAAATTCATTTTACACGTTTTTCTTGATTTTGTTGTTGCCAAAAGCTAGCAACATAATTAATTTTACTCCATAAATGCCTGATAACAGCCGAGCATCCTACTGTTGTTATCGATGCTGAAGCAATGTTGCTTGTCCACTGAACGCTTGTTATTTCCTTTCTACGTTGTGACGCAAGTCAAGGCCATACCAGTGATGACAGAAAATGCAATATGTCTGAGCTTCATGGATTCTGGCAGATTCCTTCACTAATCAATGAATTTTTTATTCTCCACAAGTCAGAATCATCATTCACCTCTTTGAACTGAACTTTGATTAAGACAAACTTTACATCAGATTTTGACATGGTTCTTTCTCATTCTACTGTGGTACAGGGTTTGCGTCTGTCGTGATTGATTCGCCTTTTGTCTAATGAAGCGTTGGGCTGCAGGGGTTGATCTTTGGTCTCATCAATCACAGTGTCAGTACAGTGACATTGGCTGCGCACACTCATTGTGAAGGCTAGAAAACACAGCAAAGAACGACACCGGCGGTTTAAAGTCAGAAGTATCAGGGTGACACAACTGTCTTGATATAACACTACAGAAAAAGGCCTTGTTAGTTTTAAAAACAAAACAGAAAATGACATCATAAAGGGCAGATCAAAACTGTATCTTAAAATTAGGGCTGCACAATTAATAAAACCAAAACTATCTAATCAAAAAGACTCAAATTTTATTAAATAATATAATATTTATATACACTGTGTGTTTGAGAGCAAAGCATATATTGTGTTTTTTTTTTTTTTTTACACACGAGCAGCTCATGAGCCAGTGTTTTCAGTGTTTCTGAGTGTTTTGATTTGCAGTTAATGCATTGACATTGAGCCCGTCAATGAAGAAATTAAGACGTGATGTCTTGAATATGTGTTTTCTAAAGAAGAAGGTTTATGGAGCCAAAAGTAAATATTTACTTATTTATTGTCCTTTGCATTCTTTTTTTTTTTTTTCAAGAAATTTTGTTAAAAAAAAAAAAAAAAAAATCTTAAGAAAAATAATAATCACATTTTAAATCCCAGTTTTTATCAGTTTATTTTGGGTTGTAAGATCAAAATGTCATGTGGTGCAACTCCCCAAAGATTTATTGATATTTATGATTTAATAATTCATGATATTTGTAAACAGTTCTTTTAGTCTTATGAAAAAAAAAAAAAAAAAAGATTAATAGGGTGACCAGATTTCTCATGGTGGAATACGGGGACGGGTGGACAAGGGGTGGGCAATATGACCAAGATATGAGAAATTTTATTTCATGATATCTATATTATATTTCAACCCAATCTCATGGCAGTTTATTAATATTTTAGAGGTGGGTAATTCATATGAATTGGTACAACCTCACTCGTACAAATATGTACGTATTTTATGAGTTCTCCAATTCGTATGAATTCATACAAATGACCTACACTGTAAAAAACAAAAAACACAATTTGTTTAGTCAACTTAAAATAATTTGTTACCCTGCTGCCTTAAAAGTTAAAGTTCAGTCAACTCAAATAAGTTTAGTCAACTTGAAATGTTAAGTTGTACTAAGTAAAAACTTAGATATTTGTGTTTGTTAAACTTAACAGATGGGTAAGTAACCCAGCTGCCTTAAACTTTTCAGTTGAATCAACTCAAATATCTAAGTTGTCGCTTAGTATAATTTAACATTTCAAGTTGAATAACTTTATTTGAGTTGACTGAACCTAAAATTTTAAGGCAGACAGGTAACAAATTATTCTAAATTGACTCAACAAATTGTTTTTACAGTGTACTCCTAACCTCATCCCTCAACCTAACCTTCACTGGGGTTTAGACAAATCGTACAAAATCGTACGAGTAAGGTCGTACAAACTTGTACGAATTAGCCACCTCGTAAAATACGTACGAATTGATCTTGAGATAGCATTGCATATTCATATATATAGTTATTTTTGTTGCATAAAAAAGAACAAAGATGGAAATTATAAACCATAAGACAAATATGATAAAGAATACAGTTAAATACAGATTTATTTAATATGTGTACATTTATTTAACATCTTTTGTTGTTTGATTAACATAACAGGTATTTAATTAGGCTGTTGTCCCGAATGCATGGATGTGTGATATACTAACACATATGGTTTTCATCTGGTCCTGTACGCCAGTCCATTCGCCACCAGAGGTCGCCTTGCCATTTCACATTACACAGACTGTTGCACCACACCCTGGACTACATTTTCCATCATTCATTGCGCTGATGACACACAGCTGTAACCAATCAAGCACTCTATATAAGCCTTGGACTTCCTTCTCCCATTCGCGGAGTATTGTGCATTGCGTGTAGCACTCTCTTTGTGTTAGCTGCCGTACGGAGACTCTTGTTTGTTTCTTAGTCTAGTTCAGGCGTGTTTCTAGTTAGTTTATCCTTGTTTTGTATCCTCGCCTTGTTATATCGTCTTGTCTGCCTTCTGCCTGCCCTGGACTTTTCGCCAGTCGTGGATTTAACCCTTTGCCTTGTCGTTCGGACTTTGTTCGCCCCTAGAATGAACTCTAGCCCGTCTATTTTGAATACCCGTTTTCCTCGCTCCTTGGATTACGTTCACCGCTGATCGACCCTCGCCTGTTTTATGGATTGTCTTTGTAAAATAAAACTATGCGTTTGGATCCGACCACTTCCCGTCTCCCTCATTCCATTACAGTTTCACATAAATAACACCTTTTAAACTATAAGCATATTTACATTTTTTTAACAATTCTAAACGTTTTACATCATTTTAACGAAGCTCTCTACACTGCATACTAAATCTGTTATTTAACGTTACGTTAATCATCTCATTGCACGTCATTACATCGTTTGTTATAATGAATTACAAAAACTGCTGTCTGCTTTCACGATCTATGCTGTGAGGATCAAGACGCTCTCCAACAGAGAAGCATTTCTATTGGCTGCAGTCTGCAGGTATTATGGCCAATCACAAAAGATGGTATTGCGCAGCTGCTACGTTTTCAGTCTATCCACCTTTTTTTTTTTGCCGTAAAACTTAATGTGTCTGGCTTCCTCATCTGCATCCAGCTATGATTATCTGTACAAAACAGCTCGTTTTGCTGCTTGATATTGCAAATTGGTGTGTCTTGCCATATTATTTTAATGTATTATCTTAATTATGAACACAATAGTTTTGTAGTGCAAACTGTTTTACCGTTTACAGCACTTCAATATTCTTCTTGTTACTTCTCTGTCGCAGATTATGAACAGGAAGTCTAACACATTACCAGAAAACAGCTTACTTCCGCACTGAAAAATAAGGTCGATATTGCGCTACATTTATGTGCAGAACTGGGATCGCTTTCGTAGTCTTTTGCCCCCCTCGAAATTCACTCCCCGGACTGTGTCCCCCGGCCCTGACATATGAAACCAACATACATATACAAAGAGTACATGTGAACTTTCTAAATATATCCTAAAATAGTTGTTTTAAAATATTAATCCTATTCTTTGTCACTACTTTCACAGATGGTTTTCATAGTCAGTTGAAACTCAACACAAAGGTTTACATTTTTCTTTAAAAAAAACCCCAAAAAACACAAAAACATGTTGGTAACTTGGAAATAAAAATTAAAATGATCCAAAATATTATCCAGAACATTTAGCAAAGATGTGTCTTTGGCATGCTGGGATATTCTAATTGTATGTTTTCCCGTCCAAATTGTGTCATCTCCAGTGGTGTAAAAAACTGCTGGTCCACTGGAGCACATTAACACACTTCAGTGACGAGATGTTTCCCAAAACTTCTGCGGTCATTAACCTTCACCTTGAATTAGCAGCATCACTGTAGCGGAAGATTGTTTTTTGGAAAGCTGGCTCTGGCATTCTCTTTATCTTTCCAGGTCCTTGGGTCAAATATTAGTTTGTGGTTAATTGGCTCTGATTGGCCTGTAAACCGTGGCTGCTGTTTGCACCTGTTTAATCATTAATGCCTAGAAAGTGGATTAATTAAGATTAAACATTTCCTCAGAAGAGTAAAAGAAGAGACATGGTCAGGCAGTGTTGAGGTGAAAGGTAATTTCATTTAATTACTTGTATTTGGGAAAAAGATCAAATGGTTAATTCCCACGTTTTAGTTAAAGGGATAGTTCACCCCAAAAAAGTTGGTCCTTTCTTTCTTCTGCTGAACACAAAAGAAGATATTTTGAAGAATGTTGTTAACCATACAGTCGACGGTAGCCATTGACCTCCATAGTATGGAAAAAATTACTATGGAAGTCAGTGGTTACCATCAACTGTTTGGTTATACCAACATTCTTTAAATATCTTTTTTTGTGTTCAGCAGAAAAAAGAAACTCATACAGGTTTGGAACAAGAGGAAGGAGATTAAAAATGACAAAATTTTCATTTTTGAGAGAACTATTATTGCTGGAAGTATTGCTGCCTAAATAAGTATTAAAACAAGGCTTTTGTGTGAATATTATGAATGATTTTAGGTATGCTTTTCAGTTGTGCTTATTTGGTGTTGATGCTTCTTTTGGTGTAACGACTAAAAATGCTTGAAAATGTTTCCTCTTCACTTCACGTCGTCCTGACTGAGATTTCCAAAACACTTATCATAATCCATAACAACACACAAACAAACACACACACGCGCACACACCTCATCTATAATCCAGCAAAACTCTTTATTCTTCTCTGCTGTGTTTGCGGCTTTCTGTGGATCCAGTATTTGCGTTCAGGGCTTTAAGTCTCAATTTCTTTTTCTCGCCCTTCTGTCCTTGAACCCCTGTGTTCAGCGTCTGTGGGAATATCAAAGGATTTACACTTCAGCATAGTCATTCCGATTAAAAAAAAAAAAAAATGGAGAAGGAGAAAAAGGTGTGGAATCTACCATTAAATCTCTTTTATCTCCCAGAATGTCAGCGCTGGCATTGAGGGATGAGCGCACTCAATCTGAGAAAGATACATTTAAGAAAAGAGAATAAGAAAAAGTCATCATCTCAGTCTGTCCATGTGTCCTGCTAGCTTTGCATGAAAGCAAGGTTTTTAAAGTCAGTCCCAGCTGATGAGTTCTTAGGAAAGGAAGAAAGAGCCTCAAATGACTCCTTTTACTTCGTGGCGCACTGCAGCCTTTGATTGTGGGACTAGAAAGATCCTGATGAGACTCTAAATAGTTGTGTTTGCTCATGAGTGCTTTAATTCATCTTAGGTCACAGCCAGATATCTTTGACTTTAAACAATGTATAGAGAACAGCATGTTTGGCTGCTGTGTGATGAGTATGATGAGACTTTCTTTTATCAGATGAATACAATCAGTTATATTAAAAAATGCCCTGGTTCTTTTGTAATAGCAGTGAATGGGGTTTAAGATTTTGAAGTCCAATGAAGTGTGAAAAGCACTCCACAAGGCTCCGGGGGGATAATAAAGTCCTTCTGAAGCAAATCGATGCGTTTATCCATAGTTACAACTTTACAAACCGTAATCTCTAGCTTCCGCTAATTGTCGTACACGTGTTCACAAGACAGTAGCGTTCCAGCCGATGACGTAGGAGACTGGTTTTCCTTTGCTGTAAACAAAATTTGGTTCTCGTGACACTAGCATATTCTCACCAGAGCCTACGCTATGCCTATGTCCTACGTCATCCGCCAAAACATCTCTCTTGTGATAGTATGTACGACAGTTAACGGAAGCTAGAGATTATAGTTTATAAAGTTTTAAAATGGATATTTTTCTTACACAAATGCATTGATTCACTTTAGAAGTCCTTTATTAACCCGTGTGGAGTACTTTTTTAAATCGCAACAGCCAGGGGCTATTCTAAAATGTTCATTTTAGGAGGGCTCAGCCCCCAATGAGGATATAATAACAAAAAATAAATAATTAAGTATATAAATAAATAAGTTAAAAAAAAATGTTTGACTAATAGGGGTGGTATACTATACTTATTGCAATATTCCACTATATTGTATAGATAGGTATAACATTTGATTACTGAATAAGCCAAATACAAGTTTTTCTGATCTCACACACACACCTGTTTACTGTACACTCTTTTAAAATAAAGTGCTTCAAAAGGTTCTTCAAGCGATGCCATAGAAGAACCGTTTTTGGTTACACAAAGAACCATTCAGTCAAAGGTTCTTTAAATGGGTCATCGGATGCCCATTTTCCACAAGTTGATATGATTCTTTAGGGTCTTAATGAAAAGTCTATAATATACTTTGGTTAAAAATTCTCAGTGGTAGTGTAAAACAACACCCCATCAGCTCTGCAAAAATCATCCTGTTCTGGTCGAGGTTGCTTTAAATGTTAATGAGCTCTGCTCGCCCCGCCCCTCTCTTCTCTCTGTGGAGTGACGAGCCTGTTTACTTTAACTGCATTTAGCCGCTAAACTTACTGGTTATTAGGAAAGGTGATTGCAAAGATTCATAAAAAAAAAACCCATATGCTCACTTCTACTGTAGGTGAAGCTGGATCACGAATGATTCACACAAACATAAACGGATATATGTAGATCGGGAGGCGCATTCCATTCACAAACAAACGTAATCCACTGCATCTTCAGCGACTCAGATGTCAGGAGTAAATGACGACCACCATGTTCATTATTACATCCAGCAACACAATTTTTGGGTGAGGTATTCCTTTAAAGGTATTTTTTTGCCAAAAACAAAAATTTGAATAAAACTGTTGGGCCTTCACAAAGCAATCTGCACTTAAACGTGTTGCAACAAATCAAGGATCTTGTGTAACCTCTTAACTGTCACCGTCCTGATTGCGGGACGCTTTCATTATATTACAATTAAATCTAATCATGACAAACTATATATTGTTGTAAAGGTATAAGACTCCTAAATAGATATTTTACCACTTTATTTGTTACAAATTATGTAGGAACAGTAATACATTAATTTTAACTAGAGTGCACCTCAAAAAATCTATATCATAAAAGGAGACTTTAAATTTATAGCGATTTTGGATTGAAAACTATTTTGTAAAAATTAAATAAAAAAATAGTACAGTACATTTTTTACAGTAAATATAAATTTCTATTATTTTATAGTTTCATTTTTTAAAATGATTTCACTTAATAATCTGCTGAAAGTGTTTATGAATTATAACAATCTAAGTCTGGCTAGTGCATTTTCTCATCTATCTTCAAAAATGTTAAGCGGTTAAATGAAACTTTAGTTGCTCATTTCTAGCACTGGGATCCCACAGAAGGATTTGCAGAACTGTCTGTGCTGCCCAAAGCCTAGAACAGCACAAGGTTTGATGAAATTTCCTCATATTATTAATAGTTCTGCTTCTTGCATTTAAAAATAATGAATTCCTTTGTGCTTTTATGTTATTATCTTACCATGACTAGATGAGCTGAGTTTCTAACAACCCAGTAGGACATTCATGTTGACAGTGTTGATGCATATATCTCAGTTATATAATTCCAAAAGTTCAAAACAGGTAATTTTTGACGCTTAGTTTTAATAAACGCTCCTTTTGTACTTAAGTTACATTGTTTTCATAGCATGTAAAGCTATAAAAAAGCTTTAAAAAAAAACAAATCTCACAGAATTAATTCCTCATGATATGACCTTTTTAAACTATTATGCATATGTAGTGTATATATAAATAAAATTACATATTAAAGCCATTGCTGATATTCTCAAATTTTGCTTTGTCAGTTTAGCACTAAAAGAGTGCTTTAAAAATTGATGAAGTAGTCTTTTTCTCCTTCTCTGCACTTACTGAGCAGACGTGTCATTTAGCTTGAACTTTATAGAGCAGGTATCGTCTGTCCTGTTTGTCATTAAGTTTTCCCTTGATTGCTACTGTAGGTGCAGTACATCACCACAGGTTATTTTTTGGATGTCATTTAATCTCATAAAATATTAATTGCCCATTTTTCATAGCATGACAGCAAATTCTGTGACAAATTACCAGCCTTATGTAATGAAATTTCTAAGTCTTGGTTCATGTATATAGAGCATTTTTCCTTCGTTGCATTTCCCAGAAAATAGACTCTGTCAGGTGCGTGTGCTTTTTAATTAAAATCATATCAATCAAATATCTTTACAGTTGTATGAGCAAAAAACAATATATTAAACAGTTCTTTTATGTCATATGTCATAAGTCCCCTTTCAATGGGCTAGTTTTAGGATAGTTATATGTATATAATCTCTGCTGTCTTCAACATACAGGAATGTTTAATATTTAGGTATTCCAACTGTGTAATAAACACTGAGAGTTAATATATAAATGTTAATGTGTTCATGATTCTGACCTCAATTTACATCTGAAATCACCTGAGCCTCATGGATTTTGATGAGGCGTGTTGATACATTGGCTTTCGGTTGGGTTTTATAATTGTGCATATTTTGAAATGTAGTTATGCCGCACTGGTGGAGCCATGAATTGCTTAATCCATAAAAAAAGGTGTCATTTTCATTTTCATTATCATTACGGTGGCTCTGTGACGAATGTTCTGTGAATGATGGTCTCTCAGAGCCGGGGAACAGACACACTAATCTCGACGTGTTTTGATTCTGCGGCTGCAGCAGTCAGAGGGCAGATAGCATTCACCACTGATCCGCTTTTCCAAACGGGAAAGGCAGACGCTAATGAACTTGCCTTTGTTTGTTCGAACAGGGTCTGGAAATGGCAGACTTCACAGACAGGTTTAGTTTTGAGTTTTGGACAGCGTGCCACAACTAGTTTTGCTTCAGAACCCAGATTTTACATCAAGCGATGACCCAACAAATGACCAAAATTGTTTATCCATATAAAAAGTAGATCATATTTTAATCATGATTAAGTTTTTCTGCTTCCCTTGACTTGGTTATTTATCCTGAAAGCATGGCATTTTTATTTGGCGATTGTGTTGTCTTGCATTGGTAACAAGCCTCCACAAACTTTCATGGTTGCAGTTACCAGATTTCAAGAGTTTAAATCTTTAAAAAAAACAATACATTTTTTTTATCAGTTAACTTAATCCTCCCAACCTGGCAACCATGCACATGCATTCTCTGTCCATATTATGGAAAAAGTGCTGATATACTGCAAACATCATGAAACAGGCAAGTTGGAGTTCATCAGTGATTTTCATCAGAGTCACATGGACAAACACAATGTATTTAAGCTAACAACACACAACAGTTATAATCTTTGCTGTCTTTACTGAACACATATAACATTCACAGAGTAGTGTAAATAGTAAGTGAACTTTATTTTTAAAAGGAAATGAGCTTTACTGTTGTTTGCTGTCATTAACTGGATGATGCAAAACATTTAATGCATTTTATGAGTTTTATGCATTGTTAATTAATGAATTTATTTATTTATTTATTGCCATAACAACCTAGTTGTTTGGAATTTCCTTGGTGAGCTCATCAACAATAACATACATTAAAATACATACATAAATACATAAACATACATACACTGACCAAAATTATAAACGCAACACTTTTGTTTTGCCCCCATTTTTCATGAGCTGAACTCAAAGATCTAAGACTTTTTCTATGTACACAAAAGGCCTATTTCTCTCAAATATTGTTTACAAATCTGTCTAAATCTGTTTTAGTGAGCACTTCTCCTTTGCCAAGATAATCCATCCGCCTCACAGGTGTGGCATATCAAGATGCTGATTAGACAGCATGATTATTGCACAGGTGTGCCTTAGGCTGGACACAATAAAAGGCCACTCTAAAATGTGCAGTTTTATCAAGCAGCACACTGCCACAGATGTCGCGAGTTTTGAGGGAGCGTGCAATTGGCATGCTGACTGCAGGAATGTCCACCAGAGTTGTTGCCTGTGAATTGAATGTTCATTTCTCTACCATAAGCCGTCTCCAAAGGCGTTTCAGAGAATTTGGCAGTACATCCAACCGGCCTCACAACCGCAGATTATGTGTAACCACACAAGCCCAGGACCTCCACATCCAGGATCTTCACCTCCAAGATCATCTGAGACCAGCCACCCGGACAGCTGCTGCAACAATCGGTTTGCATAACCAAAGAATTTCTGCACAAACTGTCAGAAACCGTCATCCTCATCGGAGTCTCGACCTGACTTGAGTGGGCAAATGCTCACATTCGATGGCATCTGGCACTTTGGAGAGGTGTTCTCTTCACGGATGAATCCCGGTTTTCACTGTACAGGGCAGATGGCAGACAGCGTATATGGCGTTGTGTGGGTGAACAGTTTGCTGATGTCAACGTTGTGGATCGAGTGGCCCATGGTGGCGGTGGGGTTATGGTATGGGCAGCCGTATGTTATAGACAATGAACACAGGTGCATTTTATGGATGGCATTTTGAATGCGCAGAGATACCGTGACGAGATCCTGAGGCCCACTGTTGTGCCATTCATCCACGACCATCACCTCATGTTGCAGCATGATAATGCACGGCCCCATGTTGCAAGGATCTGTACACAATTCCTGGAAGCTGAAAACATCCTAGTTCTTGCATGGTCAGCATACTCACCGGACATGTCACCCATTGAGCATGTTTGGGATGCTCTGGATCGGCATATACGACAGCGTGTTCCAATTCCTGCCAATATCCAGCAACTTCGCACAGCCATTGAAGAGGTGTGGAGCAACATTCCACAGGCCACAATCAACAACCTGATCAACTCTATGTGAAGGAGATTTGTTGCACTGCATGAGGCGAATGGTGGTCACACCAGATACTGACTGGTGTGTTTTACTGTTTTTACTGTTTTAAACTGCACATTTTAGAGCAGACCTTTTATTGTGGCCAGCCTAAGGCACACCTGTGCAATAATCATGCTGTCTAATCAGCATCTTGATATGCCACACCTGTGAGGTGGATGGATTATCTCGGCAAAGGAGAAGTGCTCACAAACACAGATTTAGACAGATTTGTGAACAATATTCGAGAGAAATAGGGCTTTTGTGTACACAGAAAAAGTCTTAGATCTTTGAGTTCAGCTCATGAAAAATGGGGCCAAAAACAAAAGTGTTGTATTTATAATTTTGGTCAGTGTAAATACAATTATACATAGATGTCCTATCTATTATAAGGAATGAAATGCAGATGCATAAATACCAGAGGAATTAAGAGCATGAACAATCCTACAATAAGTGCTGTTCAGAAAACATATCGACTTAGTTTTAATTGCTCTAAGGCGTCTGCCTGAGGGAAGAGGCGTAAAGAGGTGTCTAGCTGGATGTAATGGATCTTTCAGAATTGATAGACCTTTTTCTGCAAACGTGACACATAGATTTCATCAATAGTGGGACGATCACAACCAATCATTTTCGAAGACGCACGAGTTTTGTTACTAATCTGACTTCTCTGCTCATCTGTGGAGCAGATCTATAAAAATTGAACATACCAACTTTTAGATATGCCAAACTTTTTAAGCTGTCTTAAGAAAAATAGCCTTTGATGAGATTTTTAAATAATGTCTCTTAGGTTGTCATCCCACTTCAATGTTGCAGAGATGGTTGTCCTGAGAAACTTAAAACATTGAACATTTTCAATCTAGTATCATCTGCAAACTTGATTTGCACTGATTTACAATGTGAAACACAATCACACAAGTATACACAGAGTACATTGGTGACAGTACACATCTTTGTGGGGCCCCCACACTAATTGTTTTAGGGCTTGGAAATGTATTATTGATTTTAACTACTTGTGATCTATTCTGCAAAAAATCCAAAATCCAAAGAGCAAGGAAGTGTTGACTCCCCAATTGCCTTAACTTATCAAAAAGTTTAAATGGAATAATTGTATTAAATGCAGATTTGTAGTCCACAAAAAGGGCCCTGACATAAGTATTGGGGGCTTCAAAATGTTGCAAAATTGAATGGAGACAGAGCCACAGCATCATCAACCAACCTGATAGCCTTATAGGTAAATTGGTAAGAATCAAGACATATTTTAAAAATTACATACCTAAGCACCAATCATAGCCATTTCATAGCAACTGAAGTTAGGGACACTGGTCTATAATCATCTAAGCAACTGATATTCAAAAGTTTTTGGCACTGGATTTTTAACAGCTGCTTTAAAACATGTGGGGACTCTTTCTGTTGTTCTGCTTCCGCAGCAGATTCCTGACTTCATATTCCTCTATTTTAAAATTGTCCTACATCACTGCAGAAGTATCGACCCAGTGTTTACAAAGTGAACATGCAAAGAAGGTTTACAAAAAAAGGTAAAACAGCGATGTAGGGCGATTATGAAGTTGGAGGAGATTTTGAAGTTGGGGGTTTGGACATGTCCCCCCCTATCTGAGGGTTGCCCCCCCTAAAAATATCATTACAAGTGACTCTGTGTATTGTAAATAATATAATGTACTTATACTTAAAATAACAGTTTAAGTAGTAAAACAATAATTCAACAAAAAACAGCATTTTAAGTTCAGAAATGTTTTGAGTCCTCACAGTGGTTTGGACCATATTTAAACATGGTCTTCATGTTATGTACACATGCTGTGTACACATATCTGTCCTTACAAGTACACTTATGACTGTATTATTTGTGCCCCCTTCAAAAATTGCCCTGGAGAAATTTTATGTTTATTGTCCCCCCTACTGTCAGATGAAATTTATGCTCTTGGATGCAGGTAATCACTCTCGCTCAGACCATCTTTCTCTCATTATGCTCATTACAGTGAGGTTTTAATACGTTAATACAATGAACTTTCAATGAAACAACTCAACGTTACTAGTTCTAAAATAACGTTTTCGAATTAGTAACGGAGGCTTGGGCTCAGCTGTTAAACCAGCGGTTCTCAATTCCAGTCCTCGCACCCCACCGCTCTGCATATTTCGTATGTATCTCTTATCGCGTACGACGTTCTATTTGAATGTAAGTGCCCTGTGAAGTGAACATCACAGGATTTTCCGCCATGATTCTAGTTCGAAGCGAGCTTATATGTTCCATTTAAAGGTTATTAAAGTGTGTGAGACATGAATTTAAATTGTATTTATTTACAGATGCATTTATGTCACATTTCACACTTCTCTAGTAAGATTCGTCTGTGTGTGGACACATTGAAGGCAGCGCTACAGCGCAAATCTATGAATGAATTTTCCGAAGTGGAGCAAACGTCAACAGATTTACCCTGCTCAGAGAGTAGGGAATTCAGTGGAATACTGTATAGGGACCATGTCCAGTTTTAAACTCTGTTGTTGTTACTTATGTATTTACACACTCGTGCTGTCAAACCGTTGTATAAACGCAATATCACATCAGTAGCCGTTAGGGGTGTAACGATACATGTATTCGTACCAAACCGTCACAGTAGGGACATCTCGGTTCAGTGCATGAAGCCTTACAACGAATACAGGCAATTCACCCTCAATCCAGAAGGGGGCGCCCGTAGTAATGTAACTCAGTTTGATAACCGCCGGCAGAATAACAGCGAATACCAGGAGTTGCGCACTTGAAAAGAAAGCGCACTAGACAGTAACTGTGTGCTGATTCTGAACGCGTCTCTCACTGACAAAGGACGTTACTTTAAAGGCTTGTGCATTCAACTGTTTGCGAAATGGAGCTTTGTGCTCTTGTATCCTACCTTCTCATTCAGCACACATCCAAATATTCCATACTATATCCATATTTGCGATGCATCCAAATGCTAAACTATTATTTATTGTGTAAATTATAGTGTACTTCAGTCGCGTTCTAAAGGTGAAACAGTGAGGCGGGCACGCTGATGTTTGGTTCACTGTGTTTTATTTTGATAAATGCGTTGTCAAGTTAGCAATGCTAGAAGCCTGGAACTGATATGTTTTGTGTTTGTGTGCGCCGGCGCGATTACTTCAACTTTCCACATACCAGCAAAATCAACTTAAACCAAAACAACAAAAAAACAAATAAGATGTCGCTTTCTGCCATTTGAGTTTCCTTTCTGTCACAAAACTGAACTGAAACTCAGCAAATATAGGCTACGTAACGTGTCGCACAGTTTTTTTTCCCTTGTCTATCAGTTTACTAAATTAAATATATTTCAGGTATTTATTCCTTGCATGTATATATGTACTACAGATGTTATAGCCTATATATGACATTAATTTGATATAATATTTAGTATTTTCACATGTAGGTGGAAAAAAATTGTAATTTGTACTACTGTCTGTTTAAAATAAATGAAAAGAAACCTAGCATAGTAGATTTGGTTTTTTTTTCTGTTGTACCGAAATCGTATGAAACCGTGACCCTCGAACCGAGGTACATATCGAATCGTGACATCTGTGTACCATTACACCGCTAGTAGCCGTGTGATATGGCGTATATCGGCACACTGTGATCACCTACAGCCAAATCACAGCCATGCCTAAATTAAAGCCATATCTCACATCCACGCGTGTGATATTGCTCATATATAAAGTGCAATGGGGTGGTTAGGTAGTATGTTGGAATTCCTTGCTATGAAACATTTCACAGTGTGTTCTGCTGGTTTTGGGCCCATATTTTGTGGGAAAAAAAGAAAAAAGTGTTGCATATGCCACAGTGGGTCTCAGAGGGAAAAATTTGACAGGCTGAGTACAGTGAACAACCTGCAAACCCTCAGCAGCCTGCATCAGAGTTTTCACTCTCTTTGCCTTGGTCTCAGTCTCTGCTGGTCTCTCAGTCTCTCTTCTTGTGCTGTATGTCTTTCTATAGGCATTACCTAACTTTGATTTGAGTTGTCGGTGCCAGTAATCCACATCCCTCAGGATTTAGGTTCCTCTCAAATCCCACTCCGCTACGTTCTATATAAAGTCTCACCATGCACACTATGGAATGCATATCTGTTTTTCCTGAGCGATTGGTAACTGTAATCCTATAAGAGAAAAGCAGCACTGTGCTCAATATAAAACACAATCCATGACTTAATGTTAGTTGTGCACTTTTGCAAAAACTCCAGTTATAATCAACATTAGAGACAGCTTTTTTTTTTTGACGGCAATCACAACTGTTACTTTTACCTTAACAATCGACCAGAAATAGCATGACAGTACATGGATTAATAAACACTGTCTGATATTTTTATGTGCATTTGATCTCATAAAATGAATTAAGATAAATTATAACAGGAAGAGACGTAATGCAGCCACCAATAAAATAACTCCCACCCACAGAAATTACATCTGTAGCACATCACCAGACGTTCATCCTTCTTGAAAAGCAGAGCATGCAGGGTGCCTCCTCTGACGAGAGAGCGTATCGTATCATAGATCAGGGCTGTCCAAACCTGTTCCTGAAGGGCTGCTGTCTTGCAGAGTTGAGCTCCAGTCTAATTAAACACAACTGAATCAGTTAATCAAGCTCTTCAGACTCTCTAGAAACATCCAGGCAAGTGTGTTGAAGCTGGTTGGAGTTAAACTGCAGGACACTGGCCCTCCAGGAGCACACTTCTGTCCTAGACGACAGCATGTGGGGAGTGTAGATTTAGGATTGAGCATGGGATGTGAAGTAGGAAGATCTGAGCATCAGGCAGGAGAGACCGCAGGGGTTTGTTTAGTCCACTGCCTAAAAATGTCTTTCAGGCAAATGCTATTGCAGGTTAGATAGTTTTTTCACATATATTTCATTATCTAGTGTTTCTCTCCCTGGTAAACAGACAAAAGTTGCTCTGCTGTATCCATAATCTGGTGTACTGTAACACAGGCAGTTCATGCAGGATGAATCCACTCACTGCTATATTTTTGCCTCCTTAATTAATGTTTGCTGATTACTGCCTGCAGAAAGCAGGTGTTAAACTGTTGTTTAAAAGGCATGTCTGATCTTTGATCATGACAGCTGTACTTCATTAAATGATGATCAAAAGAACTGACTGTCCTAATGGTTTATGGGCTATATTTCTGGGTAAATGACATGATGTCATTTAAAAGAAAGAGAGAGAGAGAGAAAAGAAAATCATATGAGACCCCCAGAGACCCTTATGACTGTGTGTCAAGGTCAGCTAGTTTCTTTAAATATAAGATAATGTCAAGGTTAGTTCAATTTGTAAAATGTCATGTGATGCGACTCCCCAGAAACTGAATGGTATTTATGAATTAATTTCTTCATGCTTTTTTTCTAAGAAAAAAAAGTAAACTTGTATTTTTTATTAAATTTGTATTTATTGTTATTATTATTATTATTATTATTATTATTATTATTAATAGTAATTGAAATCTAAAGATGATGTTTAATTTTTCACCATATGACCTTATAATTAATAATGTCAATTAAAAAAAAAATATTTTATATATATAATAAATATTGTGTATTATTATTACTGATTATCATTTGTTTTGTTGGTTATTAATAATTATAATAATTGAAATTAATCTAAAATTTACCATATGACATTATTAATTATTAATAATTATAATTTTTGTTTTGACCCTACAATTAATAATGTAAATTAAAAGATTACTATTTATTATATAATATTATAAATATTATTACTAATATTGATTATTTTTGCATTGGTGGTTATTAATACTAATAATAATTGAATTAATCTAAAAGTGATGTTTAACTTTTTGACAAATGGCCTTATAATTATGTAAATTAAAAGATTAATATTTATTATATAACATTATTAATAATATTGATTATTATTTGTAATGTTTGTTATTAATAATTATTATAATTAAATTAATCTAAAAGTCATGTTTAACTTTTTTCCATATGACTGTATAATTAATAATGTCAGTAAAAATATAATTTTTTATTATATAATATTATTATTATAATGAATAATAATATAATAATTTAAATTAATCTAAAAGTGTTTTTTTTTTGCCATATGACCCTACGATTAATAATGTAAATTAAAAGATTAATGTTTATTATATAATATTATTATTAATATTGATTGTTATTTGTAATGTTGGTTATTAATAATTATTATAATTAAATTGATAATAATCTAAAAGGCATGTTTAACTTTTTGCCATATGACCTAATAATTAATAATGTCAATAAAATATCAATATTTATTATATAATATTATTATTCTAATGAATAGTAATAATAATAATTTAAATTAATCTAAAAGGTGTTTATTTTTTTTAAAAAATTTGCCATATGACCTTATAATTAATAATGTCAATTAAAAGATTAATATCTATTATATAATATTATATTATCATAATTCAATCAATTTAAGTCATGTGTTTAAAATTTTCCAATATGCCCTTATAATTACTAATATAATATTAATATGAATTATAATAATATTATATTATATACTAAATATGATTAATAATGTTTTTATTTGCATGATTTTATTTGAAACCAACATGTATACAATGTTTTAAACTTTATTGTGGACATTTATATTTGTCATGGACTCTTTTAGAATTCTCTCTTTCATCTTATTTCTGTCAATTCTGAAGTGTTATTCCTAACATTTATAATCATAATCATCAATAAAACTGCTATTCTTACACTTCAGTTTTCTGATATATACTGAGTTCTGACTGAAATCACCAGTACTGCAGTAGCCTAAACATTATCTGACCAACTAACAGCAAATGATTTAAAGCATAATGAAACAGTCGTTTAGCCCCAGTAACTGTAAGCACCACAAAACTAAGCTAACGATCTTATTAAGTCTGAACTTCCGTTACCCTCTCCACGAGCATTAGAAGACCTACAGGAGCATCCATAAGAAAGAAGTCCCTCTTCTCTCGCCCTTTATTGTTCATCTCTTGCACAGTCCTTGGTTTATGCATCTAGTTAGATTCTCAGATGGAAAGTCGAAATTGTGTCCCTGACTAAAGAGATTTCACGCTAATGCATGAGGCAAATATCCATCAGTTCAGTGAAATGCATTATTTGCCCTTCAGATTTGGACTCTCCTAGATCACATTGACGGGATTGTTATGCTTTGTTTTCCGAGTTAAGAAATCATTAGATAAAATTAATAATCTGTAGTACCTCTGGCTCCAGTTCTTATTTTGTATGCGTTTGTCATTGTTCATTCCAACTGTCACTAAAGTATCATTTTCAGTAGGAATGTAGTGATAACAGTGTAGTGAGTATTCATTTAAAAAAAAAAAAAAAAAAAAAAAAAAAAAAAAATATATATATATATATATATATATATATATATATATATATATATATATATATATATATATATATATAAATTAGATTATAACTAGGGATGTTCATTTCGGTTATTTTTCCTAACCGACAGCCGACGCTCGTTAACCGATTATTAACCGTTAACAGACAAGATTATTTCAAACTATAATTTAATTAATTTAGAAAGGATAAGTGTCTGTGACCTGTTAAAAATACCAAAATTTGTTTTCCAGGGATTAATTTTACATGCGTAAAAAGCAGCAAACAACAGAACATGAGGATTTACAATGGGAATTACATAGACATATCACATCACGCACCTGCAGTGCTTCTGCATGTGAACGGAGAAAAACATAACAAAGCTAGGCTAGGCTATATATAATGAATGAATAGGCCTATACGATAAATATTTTTACTTAACAAAGCGCAACAAGTAGCTAGGATGCAGAGTTTTGGTTTCGCTGCGCGAATGGAAGACGGCTGAAAACGGCATCCTATTTTTTTTTTTATTTTTACAAAAGCACAAAGATTTGTTTTTATTGTGAATGTACACAAATAAAAACAAACCGTTTACACTTTCGATTATCTGTATGACTAGAAGGAGTCGTTTCCACTGTTAGAAGGAAAATAAAAATCAAGTGATCGCACCGGCGCCGCACACACACGCGCGCGCGCGCGCACACACACACACACACACAGTTAAGCATTGCTAACTTGACAATGCAACTTTTCCATTATCATAATAAAATACAGTCAGCCAAATATATGGAAAAATCACACTGCCTAATCGTTATCAACGTACTGCCGTAATATTATGCCAAACAATTTGTTTTATGTGGATATTGGAATGCAAGTGAAGCACAAAACCAGGTTTACATAATAAATAATATTTTGGCATTCAAATACATCTCGAATACGGAAACATTTGGATTTCGTATGAGAGACCCAACGTTAGTTTCAGTTTCGCTTTAGCGTTTTGGCTTGTCGTTAATATAGCCTGGCTTCTTATATTTTTCATTCTTGTTCTTTTTTGAATACTGTTAAATTTAAAGTATTCAGATTGATTTAATTTATTTAGAATTGAAAAAAAAAAAATCAAAAATGATTTTTGTGGGAGTGAGAGAAACTAAAATAGCCTAGCCTATGTTTATAGTGTTTGTAAACATTTCGCGTCGGCATCAGGTCTGTTTCTGAATGTAATAATAATATGCAACTTAATGTTGTAGGCCTACGTAATTTATCTTTTTTTTTTCTCTCAAAAATGCAATTTTATTTTATTTTAACCGTTCAGCAAACGTTTTAAAATATGTTGATAAATTACTGAAAAAAAAAAAAAAATTAAATGGCCTTTTAAACCGTTTAACTGATTGTATTAACCGGTCAAAATTCTTTCTGTCGGTTAACGGTTAACCGGTTAAAATGAGCATCCCTAATTATAACACTATATTCTGGTAGTTTTGATGTGTACCTGTGCTGTTGGGTGTGATGTATTACACTAATCACATAACTGTAACTGTAATGAACTAATGAAGGGGGCTACACTTAAATTTTTCAGTAATCCTGTTATAATTACAGTTCTGTCATTACTGCCTTCACATATAGGCCATCATTTTGTTTTCATCAAATGATTGCGCTCCCCTTTGGTTGGTGAGCGTGCTGAGCGTGGAACAAAGATGAGAGAATGTAAAGTCTTTAGCTCAAATAATTATGCTAAAAACTAGTCATGGGCAAGTTTCAGCAATGAAAATGTTCAGCCAAAAGTTTTATAGGGCTGAAATCATTTACCAAATGGGGATTTTTAATTAGAGCTTCTCCTTTTTGATAGTGTCAAAGACAAGCGAAGAGGAGCATTTTCCAAAATATATGCATTATTTATTATTATTATAGATTTTTTTAATAAACTCGTTGTCCTCTTTATGTTATGTATGTTTGATAAATCTGCCATGAAAACAAGTTATTACAGCCAACGTTTAAAAGTTTATATTTCAACACTGAAGCAAAAAAGCTGATCTAAAAACTGCTTTATGTTCAGTTTGTATGTAATTTTAACTAAAGCAGGACATTTGTTAGTACCGCCATTGTATTCTTCCCATCATTTTTTTCTTTCAGTGTGTATCCCATATGTACAAATATTCAAATTCCATATATGAAATATACTGCCATATAAGGTAAAAATGGCAACACTTCATTAGTAATTAAATTTTATTCAACTTGAAATGTTAAATTATATGAAGTGACACCTTAGATATTTGAGTTGAATCAACTTAAAATTTTAAGGCAGCTGGGTTACTTACCTATCTGTTAAGTTTAGCAAACACAAATATCTAAGTTGTTACTTAGTACAACTTAACATTTCAAGTTGACTAAACTTATTTTAGTTGACTGAACTTAAAATTTTAAGGCAGCAGGGTAACAAATTATTTTAAGCTGACTCAACAAACTGTGTTTTTTATTTTTTACAGTGTACTTGTTTATTAAAATGAATATTAGGGCACACCTTAAGAAAAAAATGTGCTTTTTCACTGCACCCACAACGTATGATTGCAAATATATATAAAAAAAATATACGTTTGTATTAAACATTTATTGAGCAACAGATTTTGTGTGAAAACAATTCATACCAAGTGTTTTATTTTGTTTAATAATCTTAAAAATGTATGAGGTGGCAAGGGGGGCTTTTTACCCCACACACTGGGTAAAAGGCTCACCAGCATGGGGTAAAAGGCACACAGTATTTATACAAATACTTTAGCTAAAATAATGTTTTTTTTTTTTGTTTTGTTTTTTGTTGTTGTTGTTGTTGTTGTTGTTGTTTGTTTTTTTAATAATGTCTAAGTTGAGACTTCTAAAAGCACTTTAGAAATGTTTGTACTATTTTCTGCTTATTTTGATAAAATAATTAATTTTTGTTTAATAAATATACTGTCATTAAAGTATTTTAATATAAAAAAATATATATATTTTTAAAGTACAGAAACAAAATCATTTTAGATTCTGAAAGTATTAAAGGAGATACCAAAATAATTTTGATATAGATTTACAGTAATAGCAACAAATTATATTTTATTATATAACATGATTGGTATCATGTTTTTAAATATGATGCTTTTATTCTAAACATGATGATTATCTGTAAGATGGACACCCAACATAATATGTGACCCTGGACCACAAAACCAGTCTTAAGTCGCTGGGGTATATTTGTAGCAATAGCTAAAAATACATTGTATGGGTCCAAATTATTGATTTTTCTTTTAAGCCAAAAATCATTAGGAAATTAAGGAAAGATCATGTTCCATGAAGATATTTTGTAAATTTCCTACAGTAAATATATCAAAACTTAATTTTTGATTAGTAATATGCATTATTAAGAACTTCATTTGGACAATATTAAAGGTGATTTTCTCAATATTTTGATCTGCACCCTCAGATTCCAGATATACAAATAGTTGTATCTCGGCCAAATGTTGTCCTATTGTCCTGACAAACTATACATCAATAGAAAGCTTATTTATTCAGCTTTCAGATGATGTATAGAACTTAATTTCGAAAAATTGACCCTTATGACTGGTTTTGTGGTCCAGGGTCACATATACAATGTTTACCTTTTTGAATCTAATAATGTCATGTCAACAAATGGAAAAGTCAGCTGTCTATCAATTATCATGTTAATTATTGTGCACTTTTTTACCCCAAATGCCATACTTTTAAATATTCTTTCATTATTTAAAAACTGTTGCTTTAATTATCTTAAACAAAACTGAAAATCATTAAGAAGACTTTCATCTCAAAATTATTAAATAATTTTAGCGATTCTCATTCGCTACCTAAATCTACAACATTAAAAAACATCAAAGATTAAATCAAGTAAGCACAGAATCAGCTTTGCGCTGCTGCCCGCGATCGCATCAAGGATCAGACAAATTTGCACGTACATCTTGAAAAGTGAATGTTTTGGAAAGTGCTACGCCAAGTTTTTCTGCCATCTTGTGGTTTAGAGGAAAATAATATCAAAGGCGCCAACTACCTTACTAACTATTAATAACCAGCAAATTAGGAGTTTTATTGAGGCAAAAGTCATACTTAAAGGGATAGTTCACCCCAAAATGAAAACTACCCCATGATTTACTCACCCTCAAGCCATCCTAGGTGTATATGACTTTTTTTCTTTCAGACAAATACAATCAGAGTTACATTAAAAAAAATTTCCTGGCTTTTCGAAGCGTTATAATGGCAGTGAATGGGTGTTGAGATTAAATAGTCCAATAAAGTGCATCCATCCATCATAAAAAGTACTCCACACAGCCACAGGGGGTTAATAAAGGCCTTCTGAAATAAATTGATGCATTTGTGTAAGAAAAATATTCATATTTAAAATTTTATAAAGCGTAATCCGCTTATGCTAACTGTTGTACGCGCATTCACGAGAGAGTGGCGTTCCAACGGATGACGTAGGATGTAGGGGAATGCGGAAACGCAGAGAAGAGAGCTAAACAAACACCGTTCATGAATTAGAAGTACAAAATGAGGATTTGTAAAGAAGAATATTGGAGTATTTAAATGTAAGTCAAGAGGAGACTGGTTTTCCTTAGCTGTAAACAAAACTTGGGCCGTTTCTCAATACCAAGTACGCAAAGTTCGGACTTGCGTCCTTTGTAGTTCGGACTTGGTAGTTTGACTTGGGAGTACGAACTCCCGAGGACGGGAGGACGCAAGTCGTGTAATTCTGCAAATGGAACAGCAGCGTACTTGATAACGTCTGTCAGCTCGCCTTTTCTACTCCGGTTATCTTCACTGTATGTATTTACAATAAGACGAAATATGATATCAACCACCTTTCATTTAACCATATTAATAGCTGCAAAAATGTAGTTCATGGAATGTACAACATTACAGTGAAGCGAAATATTATATCAAACAGCATTGCTTATTTTCTGTTTCATCTAAACATATTAATAGCGACAAAAATGTTGTTCACGCAACGCGTACACGCATTACAATAGAACGAAGTGATATCAAACACCACTGCCTCTTTGTTTTCTTCAAAATATAAACCACAACCCTCTTTTCGTACTCATTAAAAAAAATAAAACATATTAATATGTGATTTAGACAATATGTGCACTGTGTATAATACATCTTTACTTTATATATAACAAAATGAAACATGACAAGCACAACTCTGCCTTTTTTGTTAAATGTCAGTTTTAATGAACAATATTAGCCATTATAAAAGTATAGGTATAACGTATAAAAGACGTATGTAATCGGAAATGAAGACAAAAACAAACAATTCAGTCAAATGCATGCTAAAAAGTCAGTGTTGAATTACGATTGATAAATAATTTATGAAGCATAACTTTGTCCTCAAGCAAAACGACATGCCCTGGAATATATAATAGATTCACAAGACCAAAAATTAACTGTTAGATTTACCCAAAACGAATTATAACTCTTGATTAACCACTACAGAAACGTGAGGACCAGCGGCAAACGTCAGAAGGACTAGCCGTGGTGAGGCTCTCTCTGCGGGATACATGAGCACTGAGCACCCGGTGTTCGCCTGGAACTCACATCTCCGAAATCGGCGAAACAAATTTTCAAAAAGGCGCGGTCTTTGTAAATAAACCGCATATTTGAGTTTTAAACAACGACATTCTCGCCTGAAATACTCTTAAAACTTCATTTCATGAAACAATAACAGTTATATTTTGAAAATTATGCGGGTTTTCGGCTCCGCCATTAACGCTCGCTGATTGGTGCGAAATGCATTCTGGGATACACGGCTGTCTCAAGTTCGCACAAGTCTACTCTTGATGCATCCTTGATAAAAGGGGCGGAGCAAGAACACATCCGGGGATTTGAACTGTACTTGACTAGATGTGAACTTTAAACTGGAACAGTACTTGGGCGACGACTGATGATGTTTCACAAGTCCGCAAGAACACAAGTACAGACAAGAACGCATATTGAGAAACGGCCTTGGTTCTCGTGAGACTAGCATATTCTCATCTGCTGGAACACCACTCTCTCGTGAATGCACATTTAACAGAATGTTAATTAGAGATAGAGATTACACTTTATAAAGTTTTAAATATAGATATTTTTCTTACACAAATGCATCGATTCACTTCAGAAGACCTTTATTAACCCACTGGAGCTGCGTGGAGTACTTTTTATGATGGATGGATGCACTTTATTGGACTTCGAAATCTCAACACCCATTTACTGCCATTATAAAATTTGGAAGAGCCAAGACATTTTTTAATGTAACTCCGATTGTATTCGTCTGAAAGAAAAAAAAGTTATATGCACCTAGGATGACTTGAGGGTAAGGAAATGGGGTAATTTTCATTTTTGGGTGAAGTATCGCTTTAAGAGTTTATAGGGCAATATATGCCATGTATTACATTTCTCATGTACTCCAAATATAAGTGAAGAAGAAAGTAAAGAAGTGTTGGCACAAAAGAAGAGATACTCTATTACTGCAGAGCATCGCCATGAAAAGTCATGTCCTGTTTATTCACGATGAGGAGGTCTTCTTTATTATACTCTTTGTGTTTTAAACATTTTCAGTCTGACATCTGCGCCAGTGGCAGGTGGTTGGTCACAAATAATCTGTCGGGTACCAAATAAAACAGTGATGCTGAGGGAGTTGTGTAGGACAGACCCTCAGTGTCTGGCTGTCTCATTCTGTCCTCAGTTACTAGTGAGTTTAGATGAGCTCAGGTGGTGCCTTAACTTTTTATTTTGTGCTTTTGCTTCTTTTTACTTAACATAAATAGTAGAGAATGACAGGTAATTATTGGGAAGAGAAAAGGCGAATAAAGGAAATCAAACCATGGTAGAAGCACAGTGTGTGTGTGTGTGTGTGTGTGTGTGTGGGCAGTAGTGCCAAAAAAAGTTTTACAGTGGGCAGAGACAAAGATGGGTGGGGTTATGATGTCACTGTATTGAAAGCAGTCTCATGAATATTAAGTAGCCGATGATTGACATGGCATTGACTGGGAATTTATTGCTCGGATCTTTGAAGCGAAAAGGCACATTTAACTGTTTTGAAACAAAATCGGGAGCGAAAATCATTGCGAATTATAGTCTGGATAAGAAATGTGTTTTTAATGTGAGCCTAAAGAGGTGCATATTTTAATATCAGCCGACTAACGTTGGCAGAGTGGGCTGGAAGTGCTGGCACCCTTGGGCGGTGACGGGGCTTCCGTGGGGCACATATAAAATTTATCAGCTTGGCTCATGAATATTAATTAGGTGATGTAACATTGACCTAATAATCCTACCTGATTTGCTAAAAAGGCAGATAAGTGGGAGTAGTAGGATTACTTCTGTCAAATTACTTTAGTCCTTTGGTTATGAGAAAAATGTATGTATGTATTTATTTTTTTGTTTGTTTAGAATTAAATAATTCATGTAAATGTTTTATTTATAATTCATTAAAATTAATCATTTATTTATATTGCATTATTTATATGACACATTTATTTTTTAAAATATTAAATTATTTATGCAGACACAAAACTCTTTAAACCATTTTTTTTGTAATAGTATATGTAAAATATAATTTATAAAATACAAACAATTAATATAACAATGACAGTGCTAAAAGTATATTTTTAATTTGTTTTTAATAATTTATTTATAAATCATTTAAAGTAATTCTTTATTTATATTACTTTATTTAAATTATATTACTTATTTGCAAAAACATAAAATAATTTATTTAAATATTTTCATAATAGTATATTTAAAATATAATAATTATACAAATATTAATAATAATAATAATAATAATAATAATAATAATAATAATATTAACCGTAATAAAAGTACATTTTAAATTTGTTTAATTTGTTAAAATAATTTATGCAAACACAAACTTTTAAAAATATTTTTATAATAGTATATGTAAAATATAATAATTATAAAATATAAATAATATAATTATAAAATGTAATAAAAGTCTGTTTTAATAATTTATTTATGTACAATTCATTTAAAGTAATTATTTATTTATATAACTTTATAAATAACTTTTTACTTTTATAACCATTTTGTATTTAATAAACTTTATTTATTTATAATAAATATAAAATAATTTATACAAACACAAAACTCTCAAAAATATTTTATAATAGTATATTTAAAATACAGTAATTATAATAATAAAAATAATAATAAATATTAATCATAATAAAAGTATATTTTTCATTTGTTTTTAATGATTTATTTATTTATAATTCACTTAATGTATTTGTTTGTATCACTAATTTATTTATAAAAATATAAAATAATTAATGACAACAAAACTCTGAAAATATTTTTATAATAGTATATGTAAAAGTAATATTATTCAAAAACATAATATAAATATATAAAATATAAAAATACAAATATGAATAATAACAATTCCAACAATAATAATAAAAGTATATATTTTTTTTTTTTTTTTTATTTATTTATTTATAATTAAATAATTTGTAATAACACAAAACTCTGAAAAATATTTCTATAATAGTATATCTAATAAAATATAGTAAGTATAGAAAAATTATAAAAATACAAAAGAATAATTATAACAATAATAAAAGTATATTTTTAAATTTGTTTTAAATGGTTATTTTATAAAATAATATAAATAATAAAATATAATTGTAAAGTGTGTGGAGAGGAAGGTATAGGTATAGGAATGGGAATGTTTTTTTTTATTATTTTGCTGCTAAGGTTCAGTAAAAAACCTTGAAGTTTCAGCCTTCAGAGATGTTTGACATGGTGATGTATACAGTCTGAGTAAGCTTACTCTGTAGAAAATATACAAAGACAGAGTTCAGACACACAGAAGACAGAGAGCAATATTTTTCTTTTCTGAAACATCAGAAAACTCCAGGTCCATCTTTCTTGCACTTTGATGTGGAAGCTTGCCACATAAAGTAAAAGTCTGATTAATTCTATATATATATATATATATATATATATATATATATATTTTTTTTTTTTTTTTTTTTTTTTTTTTTTTTTTTTTTCATTCATGTGTGTTTCTACAGCATTGCGCCACTGAGAGTTGAGTTGTCAGTCATGGCCGTTTAGTAATTTTTTGCTCAAAATGAAAGTAATGACTTGCACAAACAGGAACGTCAGCGTCTCAGTCAATAGAGGACAGAGAGAGAAGCCCACGCCTTGATCAATACTTCATTCCTGACTCCAGTAACACTGTCTCACGGATGCACTCGGCTGAGCCTGAACTGAGCAGAGATCAGAGGAATTCAATCAGTGCCGGTCAGACCCGCGGGACGCCCAGCTCCAGAGTCATCGCAGCAATCATTAGAAGTCTCTGGAGATCAGCTGCCCTCTGCCTCCTGTCACCCTGAATCCTCGCTGCGCACTTTAACTATCATGACCTCCAACTGAAATCTACAGGATGAAATGTCTACTGTCGGTTAAGCATAGATTTGTGAGCATTGGGGCTAGGGGAATGCAGGTACAGACTAGTATCCAAAAGCGTATTTCTTAATTTATTTAGCATCAATTTTATTTAAAAATGTAATTTTTGTCCTGATGACATTGCAACTTTATATTCACATTTGGTGCTTTGCGAGTGTTAATTGTTGATTTTAGACCCAAAAGGGTGAAAAAGTTCCCTGCACAGATTTCGCACTGTGTTCAGTTGGTCATGTTTATCAACAGAAAGCTGCTGAGTTTGATTGTTACATCTGTGCTTCATACATTTGTTACACTATTGACAATAGGCAATGGACCTTTTTGTTCGCCAAATTTTGCTGAAATTTGGCTAATGTGATTGCACGTTTACCCTTGCTCTAAAAAATTTTGTAGGCAAAATCCAGTGATTTCAATAGGAATCTGCACGTAAGGGAGTTCCCCTTGAAAAAAAATCCCCAGACATATTTTGCTCGGGTTTAGCTAATCACAAATTTACTGAAAGTGACTTCTCTGTGAGCTGTGCTTCATACATCAACAATACTGACAATAGGCAATTTATTGTTCATGAAATTTTGTCAGGATTTCTCTAATGTAATTAAAACTTAAAGGACTGGGTAAAATACTTTTTCTGCAGTCCGTTTTGTCTCAAGCACATGCTTTGGGCTTTAGGCTAAATTATTACATTTTTTTTAAATGATTCGAAATGAATCACTACTTTGGAAGATCTGGCTCCAAATGAATAACTGCGCAGTCTCAGGCTCCAAATCAGTCACTATTGAGCAGACTCACGCTCCAAATATATCAATATTTTGCTCTAAATTAATCGCTGTATACTGCACAGATTTGGGCTCCAAATCAATCACTATTTTGCAAACTTGGGCTCCAAATCAATCACGACTGCGCAGACTCAGGCTCTAAATGAATCACTTCTGTGCAGACTCAGGCTCCAAATTAATCACTACTCTGCAGCTTCAGGCTCCTAATGAATCACTACTGCGCAGCCTCAGGCTCCAAATCTGTCACTACTGCGCAGCTTCAGGCTCCTAATGAATCACTACTGCGCAGCCTCAGGTTTCAAATGAATCACTACTGCGCAAAATCTGCCTCCAAATGAATCACTATTCTGCAAAATTTGACTCCAAATGAATCACTTACTGCAAAGACTCTGGCTCCAAATGAATAACTACTGTGCAGTCTCAGGCTCCAAATCTGTCACTACTGCGCAGCTTCAGGCTCCTAATGAATCACTACTGCACAAAATCTGCCTACAAATGGATCACTACAGTGCAAAATCTGACTTCAGATGAATCACTACTGCTCAGGCTCCAAATGAATCACTGCTGTACAGACTCAGGCTCCAAATGAATCACTACTGCACAAAATATGCCTATAAATGAATCACTACTGTGCAAAATCTGGCTCCAAATGAATCACTACTGTGCAAAATCTGGCTCCAAATGAATCACTACTGCTCAGGCTCCAAATGAATCACTACTGCTCAGGCTCCAAATGAATCACTACTGCACAAAATCTGCCTCCAAATGAATCACTACTGTGCAAAATCTGGCTCCAAATGAATCAGTGTTGCGCAGACTCAGGCTCCAAATGAATCACTACTGCACAGACTCAGGCTCCAAATGAATCACTACTGCTCAGGCTCCAAATGAATCACTGCTGCACAGACTCAGGCTCCAAATGAATCACTACTGCGCAGACTCAGGCTTCAAATGAATCACTGCTGCACAGACTCAGGCTCCAAATGAATCACTGCTGTGCAGACTCAGGCTCCAGATGAATCACTACTGCACAAAATCTGCCTCCAAATGAATCACAACTGTGCAAAATCTGGCTCCAAATGAATCACTACTGCTCAGGCTCCAAATGAATCACTGTTGCGCAGACTCAGGCTCCAAATGAATCACTGTTGTGCAGCCTCCAAATGAATCACTACTGTGGAAAATCTGGCTCCAAATGAATCACTGCTGTGCAGACTCAAGCTCCGAACGAATCACTACTGCACAGTCTTAGCCTCCAAATGAATCACAGCTGTGCAAAATCTGGCTCCAAATAAATAACTACTGCTCAGGCTCCAAATGAATCACTATTGTGCCACCTCCAAATGAATCACTACTGTGGAAAATCTGGCACCGAGTGAATCACTATACTGCACAGATTCGGGCTCCAAATGAATCACTACTGCGCAGACTCAGGCTCCAAGTGAATGTGGAATGAAGTGGAGATGCGTCGTCCAACTTTTAGTACAGTCTATGTTTTAGACTTTTACATTTAGATGTTTCTTTAGACAAACTCGGCTATTCAGATAAGCATTGGGAAGATCATTCCACAATCACTTACTAAGCTTGAGGGAATGATTTTCCGAAGTGAGTGGAGATAAAAGTGTTCAGAACTCATGCAGAACTGAGCCTGATCTGAATCAAATGGTATCTGGCATTAGTCTAGATATCCTGTCTTTATCTGGATCTTGTTCTGTTTACTGGTCAGGGTCATGAAGACTTTAGCCAACAACTCTGGTTTAGACATGACAAAGAGTTTTACAGCAGGTCTTCTGATTTTGGATTCATCTGCAAGACCAGGTATTCTTCATAAAGTAGTTTAACAAATTGTCAAAGACTGTCTTGAAAGGTATTATTTGTTTGTGAGGCTAACTGAATGGTGATGTTGAGCTGAATTGCTGAGTTGGCTTTTGTGTTTTCTACAGTAATTAAAGGTAACATAGCACCTTCTTACTAAGCGGTTACGCTTGAGCTTTTCAACTATTTTGTAGTTTTGCTAAAGAATCTTGTGTTCCAGGGATTGTGTTCCAAATAATGTATTTTCATGACATACCCAATTAGCTGGAGACTTAAAATATTTGATCCAAGTGTATTTGCTGATTAAACTTTTCTCCCTCTAGGGGTTGCTTTCTTATAATCACGATGATGAATTGAGAAGGATGGCGTCTGAACTGGCAGAGAGAAACTCATTACATTTACATTCACATTTATGTTACTGGCAAACGCTTCATACCAAAAAACTACTTACAAGTTAGTCTTGCGTAGGTTTGACTGAATGGCAAAAGGTCTGGTTCACATTGCAGCGTATTTGGGCCAAGAAAGCTTACTTAGACTGGAACAGACCGTCTGACTCACATTTAAATGTGTTGTTTCATTTTTATGTAAATATATCTGTTACGCTGAATGATGATGGAACATGGAACATTAAATTAGACTTTTTAATTGCATTTAATATGCTTTCTATGTATATAAAATCACTTTTGTAAATTTAATTTTATGCGGACGGCAGAGTGGGACATCACGTCTTTGACCACTGATGATGAGTATTTCCTGTTCCTTGAAGGAAAATCTCCTTGATACATCATCCTTGTGATAATCAATACAAAAAAACATCTTGTCCATTTCTTGTGGCTGCCTTCACCATGTTATGAATTTTAAGACATAGCTTTATGGCGGTCTAAGGACAATTTATGCTTTTACTTCCTAGGGAAATGAGACAAGAATGTCCCTCTTATGCAGAGTCGGCATTAGCCGTAAAGCTTCATAAATGTTGATTAGCTGCCGTTATGATGCCAGCACTTTACATTATGATGGCAGCCTGCGGTATTAAATTACTCCCCTCCATCCATTACCGTAGAAATCTCACTTTACAAAAAGTTTTTGCTTACATATTCACAGGTTTGACTGACGAAGGTACACAGAAGTCCTAGTTGTTTTTGCCGCTGAATTGCATGAAAAATAGTTGCGTAATTTGGCTCTTTGAGTATCTATCTGGACATTAGTGATTTCAAACATTTATACCGCAGAGCCTTAGGGAACGGCTGCGGCTGGGGCTGAATATATCACTCTTTATGTGAGTAGGACAGAGCAAATGAACAGAAAGCAGAATGAGTTTTGATAGCCTCAGATGTGTTTTTAGTGTATAATATATTAATGATCATTATTGAAAACGGCACTATGTTCAACATAGAAAACAAATACATCTCCCTGGGCAGCTATAAATTGAAAGTAAACATTCTGTCGTCTCTAATGTCTAATTTATCCATCAAAACAAACACTAATGCTTTGAATACAGTCTGTTCCCGTAGAAGTCTATTGTATTTTTTGGTGAACATCCTCTTATTTTACTGCAGCATTCAAGTGGCCACAACAATATAACAAGAGACGTCCTCAGAATAATGCAGGTGTCTGACACGGGAGAAATTGAAATTTATGGCTGGTTTTGCTATATGCATTTTGGATTCCTGCCTCCTTTAAGATTAATGAATCACCTCCAATAAACACCAAACCGAAAGGCATCTGCTAAGCATCCATCTCCAAAGTTTGTTCCAAGTTTCATTGGTAAATCATCCTTTTAATGCAAGATGAACTCATAAGTGCTGGAAAACATAAAGGATTTTTTGCATAGTCATGCTTCTAAAAAGGAACTTTAAAACAAGCAGTTTAGACATTTTTGAAAATGTTTATATACAAACAAACAAATAAATGTTTGAATAAATGAAGAATTTGGTTCCAAAACACTATAAATCCATTTTGATTAATTTGAGTAAAAATGTGGTGGTGTTGTTGTTTTAACCAAGAAAGTGGCAAGATGAAAACCACTATTTTCTGTTTCAAACTTTCACATAGCATCTTTAGGTTATAATAACATAAAAAATTCAAATCCAGATTTTGATTTTCAAAGATTTTTTTATAAAACAATTTTTTTTTTCCCCCAAAATGCAATAAATCCACACTTTTTTTTTTTTTCAAAATGCAATAAATCATGCATATGCAATAAAATGAGTGCCTCATCTTCTTAATCTGGTTACGTTTATTCCCCACTGCAGAAACCACCACAGGTTCATCAATGCCGTCAAAATTATTCATTTTTTTGTTTGCTTGTTGATCACAAAGTACAAAGTAGATAAAGAAAACTAGGATGCCAGGTGTATTCAAAGTACCACCTTTACTGTTTGCAATACGTGGAATGGTGCGCTGTAATTGGTTGAGTGGATGTATCGCGTTCTGGCAGGGGAAAAAAAGCGTTTATCGCGTTTTGGAACCAAACTCTTCAAATAAATAAAAATGGTGTGTTCACACCAAAACCTACTTTAATTATATGCATGAGTAGATTACATACAAAGTAAATGCAAAGACGCAAATTCACGTGGGGCGACGTGGGTGCCTGAACTTGTGTGGAAGATGCACTGAGGCAACGTCTTAATCGCGTCTTTTTTAAAATTGTTTTTATGTTTTTTATGAGTGATGCAAAAAACATCCTGTGAGTAAACTAGAGCAAGTAATGGTGTGTGCACACCAAAAGCGAATTTAATTATTTGTGTGAGTAGATTACATACAAAGTCAATTCAAAGATGCAAATAGACGCACGTTGAGGGATGTTCGCAAGACGTGTTGTCGTGCAAACCATTTAGCTAAGAACTTATTGACACGTCCAGTTTTCACACATCTGGTTGTGTCAGAAAATAGAGCAAAGCATTACATGATGATTTTATTCATGCAAGTGACACAAAAAAAAACATCCAGTGAGTAATCTAGAGTGATAACATGATGAAAATATTTGCTTCGCATTTGGGGGGTGTGTGTGTGTGTACTTGTTTTTGTTACATTGTGGGGACCAAATGTCCCCACGAGGATAGTAAAACCTGTTTGAACTGATTCGTAAAAATGAATCAGTCTTTCCATATAGTGTGTGCACACCAAAAGCGAACATAATTATTTTGGTGGATTGCATACAAAGTCAATGCAAAGACATGAATAGACGCAAATTTGTTGGCGCAAATGGCGCAAATTGGGCGATGCAGTTCCTATGAGGGTGCAATATACAATTCAAATGCGGAATCGCAAAATTTTTAGCTGGAGCGGGAAATTTGCATGACGCATTGTCACGCAAGCCAATTACTGAAGTGCTTAGGACACGTCTGGTTGTATCAGAAAATGTTTTTTTTTTTGTTCATTTTTATGTTTTTATTCGATTGAGTAATGCGAAAAACATCCCGTGAGTAATCTAGAGCGAGTAATGCTGCATGCACACCGAAGGCAAAGGGAATATTCTTATCACATTATCGCTCTAGATTACTCGCTGGATTCACACAAATAAAATCACTGTGTAATGCTTTCCTCCAGTTTCTGATACAACTGGACGAGTCAGACTGGACATGTCGTGTATTTTCTAATCAAGTTGAAATTTTTCTATTTGCCCGGAAGACGCGATATCACGCGGCAATCACGTTGCCCAATCTGTGTCGTCCAGTGCAAATTTGCGTCTTTGCATCTTCTCATTGACTTCACATTGTATGTAACCTATTTGCATGAATAATTAAGTTCTCTTTTGGTGTGCACACACCACATTGTAACTTTAAAATTAGAGACACTAATAAACATTTTTTTAATACTCTAATACATAAACATGGATTTTCTGCAGAAGCTGGTTGGCCAAGGGAATTTTGTTAGTTATGCTAGTTAAGATTCCTACAGGTACACCAGACCATCGGCATTAAAAACACAGCATACAGGCTACTGTACTGGTGAAGAGAAGATCAATGCTTGTGTGCTCAATCAGTTCCAACAGTACTGAATCTTTCATTGAGCAAAGCTGCCTCCTGCTCCATACATGTTTAAAGGCCGGTGTTACATGCTTTATTCATACAGTACATGGCAAGAATATTCTAGAATCATGCTTGGCAGATGCACATGATATGGCAGTATAGACAAAATGTATCCTGACAGAATAAGACAGCTAGCTGTTCAGTTTCTCCCAAGAGAGTATCTTGAAATCTAAGCTCTTTGAAACAATAATATACCATCATATTTATATATAGTGCCCTCCAAAAGCTTGGAAGCGCCCTAGGCAAACTGAGGTTTTGGACAATACCTGCATAAATCGTCATCCTATTTTATTTATTTGTGAAAAAAAAAAGAATGCGTTCAGAATACAGAAATCCTTGCCGCTTATTTGTTTTGCTGGTCTTAGTACACTAGCCAGCTTAGCCTGTCTGGAAGACCAGCAAA
Organism: Cirrhinus mrigala; assembly: GCA_036247105.1. NCBI lineage: Eukaryota > Metazoa > Chordata > Actinopteri > Cypriniformes > Cyprinidae > Cirrhinus > Cirrhinus mrigala. The sequence continues at coordinate 18,582,788 of CM070017.1, forward strand.
GACCAGCAAACTGTTTTAGGCTGGTTTAAGCATTTTATTTTTTGTCTGTTGTGTACCAGTGTTGGTAAAATATCTTTAAAGTAGCTTCTTTTTTTGTTTAACAGAAGAAAGAAATTCATACAGATTTAGAACAACTTGAGGGTGAGTGATTGACAGACTTTCACTTTGGAACAACGTAATTAACAGAGTCTCAGCATGACCAAAAGACTTGAAAGAATTGTACATGGTCTCTTTTGCATGCATATGCACATACTGCACCGGATATTGTGATATGTGTGTGTGTTTCTGATGATGATAGTGCTGATGAGTCTCAAGTGACTAAACAAAACAGCTGCAGGGACTTGGACTGAGTTGATTTGGGTCCCATCAGTTCAGCTGCATGTGCAGAGACTGCATTAGACACTAGAGCGATTTATCCTCATCATCTAGAGACAGGTGCCTTGGTTTCTGTGCTTCACTCATAAAGCAATTGTATATGTACGTTACGTACACTAAATCAGCACATGTGAGAGTTGCGGGTAGTTTCATTGAATCAGTGTAGATTATATAATTGCGCAACTGGCATAATAAAGCACTTTGCAGCAGCTTTGATGAGTGTGAAATCAATTGAAGGGCTATTTTGTAAGTAAGCTGGATTAAGGGGCTACCATAGATTTCCCAATGGCACATCTTACCCCAACTGTTTTTCCCAAAGTGCTTTATTGCTCTCGACATTTTCATTTTCTGTGTATGTTTTCATCATGCATCTCATAGTATTCCCATTCCGAGTATACCCTCGGAACTCTTCACGGAGGTCCTCCGGCCTTGGATCTGATCTTTAGTTCAATAAACCGTGTTGAAATGCATTGCATCATCACTGAAATCAGACCTCTGATTTTCTCCCGTTGTATTGAGAAACTTAGAAAGAGGTGACTCAGAAACCATGAATAGCAGTCTCTCTCTCTCCTGTCGCTGCAGTCTGGACTCTGGAGGGCAGCCACATTAACTCGTCAGACAGGTCAAGGAATAAACGTTGGCCTTTTGAATTGTCGATTCCGAGATGAGTCAATCCTGAGATGCACATCCTGAGAGTGTGCAATGATCTGTGCTTAACGGTACATAAGTAGTCGTTGAAGAGCTATGGGCCGTTTTTTCCGCCGTGGCATTAAAACTGCTGGTGTAGCACTGTCTGTCAGGAGCATGCTAGTGAAAGGGTAATTTATTATGGCCTTTGGTTTTACAGTACAAAATCAATAGCGTAACTAGCAATGTTGTGGAAGGACATGCAGAACTGTGGCCAAGAATACAAGATGGCGGGAAATGTGGTGTTATTTCACGTGAGTGGCATACTGACGAGGAAGGAGGGAACTTAAAGATGAGTGAAGCTGAAAGGATGTGGAATGTGATAAAGAAAGCAAAGCACTTATTCTGTTTTTGACCTTAAGGGGGACTTAAATTTCCTTGGTAAATTACCATTTAATAAATATCTTTGGATCTTGGTTATAGAAGAAAATGTAACTGCTGCATGGTTGCTCTTTCTAGGTTCTGGTATATTCTTACACATCCTTATGTATTTATACAATATGAGCTATAAAGTCACATTTGGGAGCACAATTGAACTAAAAGAAGTTAAAATTAAGTTATTAGTAAAATGAAAAGAAATTAAATTGTGACTGGTTTTCTCTATTTTTTTGCAACTATGAAAAATAAAGGTTTAAAAAGTCAGACGTTGTGAGACCTAACGTCACAATTAAGAGAAATTAAATTGCAATTATGAGAAATAAAAAGGAACAACCACAATTGTGATAACTAAAGTCGCAATTATGAGAAATAAATGTCGCAAGTTGGAGACCTAATTTCGCAATTACAATAAATAGTCACAATTATGAGAAATAAAAGTCACAATTGTGAAACCTAGAGTCTGTATTACAAGAAATAATTGCAATTATGAGAAATAAAGATAAAAAGTCACAGTTGTGAGATCTAAAGTCATAATTGCATGAAATTAAGTTGCAATTATGAGAAAAAAGATAAAAAGCCATAGATGTGAGATCTAAAGTCACAATTACATAAAAAATAAATTGCAATTATGAGAAATAAAGATAAAAGGTCACAACTGTAAGACCTAATTTGACAATTACAAAAAATAATGTCACAATTATAAGAAACGATGAAAAGTCACAAATGTGAGATCTAATTAAGGTTGCAATTGTGAGTACTAAAGATGCAGTAATGAGAAATTCAGATAAAAAAAAAAAAAAAAATCACAATTGTCAAACTTAAGTCACAATTATGAGTAATAAAGTTAAAAAAGCAACAAATGTGAGAACTAAAGTCACAGTTGCAAGAAATAAAGTTGCAATTATGAGAAATAAATTTCAAAAGTCACAATTGTAAGACCTAATTTCACAATTACAAGAAATAAAGTCACAATTATGAGAAATAAAAAAGGCAGAGTTGTAAGAACTAAAGTCACAATTACATGAAATTAAGTTGCAATTATGAGAAATAAAGATAAAAAGTCACAACTGTGAGACCTAATTTCACAATTACAAGAAATAATGTCACAATTATGAGAAATAAAGTTAAAAACTCACAAATGTGGGATCTAATTAAGGTTGCTATTGCGAGTACTAAAGATGCAGTAATGAGAAATTCAGACAAAAAAAAATCACAATTCTCAAACCTAAAGTCACAATTATAAATAATAAAGTAAAAAAAGTAACAATTGTGAGAACTAAAGTCACAATTCCAAGAAATTCAATTCAAGTTTATTTGTATAGCGCTCTTCACAATACAAATCGTTGCAAAGCACCTTTACAGAAATAAAGTTGCAATTATGAGAAACAAAGATAAAAAGTCACAACTGTGAGATCTAAATTCACAATTGCAAGAAATACTTTTCACAATTATGAAAAATAAAGATGAAAACTTACAAATGTGAGATCTAAGGTTGCAACTGTGAGTAATAAAGATTCAGTAATGAGAAATTCAGATAAAAAAATAATAATTGTCAAACCTAAAGTGACAATTATGGGTAATAAAGTTAAATAAGTAACAGTTAAAACTAAAGTCACAATTATGAGAAATAAATATTGAAAGTCACAATCATGAGACCTAATTTCATAATCACAAGAAATAAATAAAATAAAAAGTCTAAAAGAGTCTGTATTACAAGAAATAATCGCAATTATGAGACATAAAGATAAAAACTCTCAAATGTGAGATCTAAGTTTGCAATTGCAAGTAATAAAGATGCAGTAATGAAAAATTCAGATTAAAAAAAATAAGTAATAGAAGTAATAAAGTCAAAAAGTAACGATTATCAGAACTGAAGTCACAGTTACAAGAAATAAAGTTGCAATTATGAGAAATAAAAATAAAAAGTCACAATTATGAGACCTGGAGTCACAATTATGGGAAATAAAGATAAAGCAACTGTGAGATCTAAAGTACAGCAATTTTGAGTAATAAAGATGCAGATAAAAGTCACATTTGTAAGATCTAAAGACACAATTATTAAAAAAATAAAGATAAAAAGTCATAATTATGAGACCTAGAGTCACACTTTTGACATATAAAGATTAAAAAGTCACAATTGTGAGAACCGAAGTAGCAATTGTGAGCGATAAAGATGCAATTACGAGACATTCAGATAATCATAATAATTAAAGGTACAATTATAAGAAATTATGATAAAGAGTAGCCACTGTGAGCTTTAACATTACAATTACAAGAAATAAAGTTGTAAAACTGAATAAAACCGTTGTGAACAACAACAACAAAAAAGAAATAAACTTGCAATTGTGAGATATAAAGTCACATTGTGACCACAGAGTCTAATAATTTAATAAGCATGTTTCCTATTGCCTCTTCTGTCTTTAGAATCGCTTCCACTTGCAGATGACAACCCGTATCCCCTCGACAGGACTGGTGGAGCTGCTTCTGGCCGTCCTGCAGCGCAGTGGCTGGGAGGAGAGCATGGCGGTGCTTTGCCAAGGCTGGGAGGATGCTGGTCTTCTGGATCTCCTAAAACTCCAAGGCCGCTCAGACTGGGGACCCTCACAGTGGCACATGCGGGCCGCTTTGAACCTCTCCCACAGCACACCTCACGTGGCTAATATTTCTGACTTCCTGTCTGAGCACTTTAATCAAGACCATTCTCCACCCGCCTCGGTGCTGCTTTTTGGGGCCGACCCGGAGTGTGCCTCTTCTGTTCTGCGCAGTGCGCATGACCTGGGGCTGACATTGCCCACTGTACATTGGATTATGGGACAACCCCTAAGCCCAGACGCCCTTCATTCTATTGGTCTGCCTTTAGGACTGCTGGCCTACGGAGAGGTCGACCGCAAACCGCTGGACTACTACATTCGTGATGCCCTGCAGTTGGTCAACCGAGCTGTTACTGCAGCAACGGTCGTACGGCCTGATCTAGCCCTCATCCAGAATATGGTAAACTGTTTTGACAAACCCAACAAACACGAGCTGCCCTCATCAGGACAGTACATTGCCAGGTAAATCCATATTCTCTCAGTCTATCAGTCAGCTTGATACACTCTCTGTTAAAAAGGTGTGTTGTGTCATAAGCAGGGCCTAAAATCAACACTTGCCAAGTGTCAAAAGTAAAAATAAGCATTGGAGAGTACATGAAACAACGTTACTCACCAGTTGGCCGGTATTTTTTTATTAAAGGGATAATAAATGAAAATTTTGTCATTAATTACTCACTCTCATGTCGTTCCAAACCCATAAGACTTTTCGTTCAGAACACAAATATAGATTTTTTGTTATTAAAGCTGAGTGCTTTCTGACCCTGCATAGAAAACAACGGTACTGTGTGCGCAGCTAACAATTTTACGTTATAAAAATGTTCCCGTAACATTCCTATTAAGTTATGAAAACGTTATTTGTGAACATTCTCAGAACGTTCAAAACATCCAGTTTTTTAGATGTTGTATTAACGTTCTTGTTTGGTTCTAAGAACGTTATTCAAAATGTTTTAAAAATATTTTAGTCTCTTGTTATACTAATGTTCTAAGAATGTAATTTAAAACGTTATTAGAACGTTCCATTCCCCATTATATTAATGTTCTAAGAATGTTTCTCTAACGTTCCCAGTAGGTTATAAAAATGTTATTTCAGAAGGTTCTTAGAACGTTAAAAATGTCCAGTATTTTCAACGTTGTATTAACGTTCTTGTTTGGTTCTAAGAATGTTATGCAAAACGTTTTTAGAATGTTTCAGTCTCTCATTATATTAATGTTCTAAAAAACGTAATTTACAAGGTTATTAGAACGTTCCATTCCCCATAATATTAATGTTCTAAGAACGTTTCTCTAACGTTCCCAGTAGGTTATAGAAATGTTATTGCTGAAGGTTCTTAGAACCTTAAAAAAACGTCCAGTATTTTCAATGTTGTATTAATATTCTTGTTTGGTTCTAAGAACATTATGCAAAAACGTTTTTAGAATGTTGCAGTCTCTCATTATATTAGTGTTCTAAAAATGTAATTTAAAACATTATTAGAACGTTCCATTCCCCATTATATTCATGTTCTGAGAATATCTAAGAATCATTCTAAGAATCATTTCCCTAACATTCCAAGTAAGTTATAAAAAATGTATTGCTGAAGGTTCTTAGAACGTTTAGAACGTCCAGCTTTTTAGACATTGTATTAACTTTCTTGTTTGGTTCTAAGAACATTATTCAAAATGTTTCTCTCAATATATAAATGTTCTAAAAACGTAATTTAAAACGTTATTAGAATGTTCCATTCCCCATTATGTTAATGTTCGAAGAACGTTCCCCTAATGTTAGTTTTTGGTTATTAAATGACCTAAAAATAACTTACAGAGAACATTCCCTAATGGTTATTTTTAACGTTTGAATAACATTCTACAAACTAAAAACTAACGTTCTGGGAACGTTAAAATAATGTTCTAAAAACCAAAAACTTTCTGAGAACCAAAAACAAACTTTCTGGAAACGTTTGAAGAATGTTAGAATAACGTTCTACAAAGTTCTGGGAATGTTAAGAAAACTTTCCTGGCTAAACAAAAACAAACCATAAAACGTTCTGGGAACATTCTGGGAACCAAAAATTGTTAGCTGGGATACACTTTGCGTTCTAGTGTATTTTCCCATTCACCGTTATTGCAAATGTCAGAAAAACTCTTCTGACTTTAAGCACATTTTAAAGATTTTAATTTTAATCAAAGATGTTTTTTGTTCTCTCTCATGCCAGGAGGAAAAGACCACTGGAATGTGTCTTTGTGTCACTGGATACACAAATTATGTTGCTATGCAAATTGTCTCATTTTGTCAAGACATATTTTTAATAACTTTTTTAAAACTTTCCACTAAAAATGCAAAAAAAAAAAAAACTAATAATAATAATAATGCTAACGTGTTTAGAACGTTTATCAATGACATATAACCTTGAGAAAACGTTCTACTAACGTTACTGGAAGAACGTTTTTTAATAACTTTTAGAGAACCTTTAGAGAACGTTAGCCAAAGCTAAAAGAACGTTTTCTGTCAGCCGGGTGGCATGTGTGGCAAATGGTTTAAGTCCTGTTCATAAGTAACAAGTACACCACTTTTTTTTTTTTCCAAAAGTTCAAAAAAGTTCCAGAAGTTCCAAACGATGTACTACTCACTGTGTATTTACACTACACACTATGTACTCTGCCATAGAGTGCATGAATTCATCTCAAATTGTAAACGTAACATTTGAAGCATTAGCTGTTATTCATTTCTTCTCTACTACGTAGACAAAGCTGTATAAAAATGTGTCCATAAAGTATCCGACTTTGTTGAATTCTTTTTAAATCGTTCTTTTTAAAGTTCACATTTGAAGCATTTGTCGTTTTCCATTTCCCCCTCTAATACGTAGACCAAGCAGTGTGATGTAGTCCATAAAGTATCTAATATTGTTGCTACAGTTAAAAATGTCCTGGTACTCATCCTAGTAGTCACTATTATTCAATCAGCTACTGTAGATTAGCATCGAACTGGCACCAGTCTGGGCCACCATATAAATGAATCTGTTTATTCATTGATTCTTGGGAGAAGTTGCCTCCTGTGAGGCCACCATTACATGCTTTATTCATACACTGCAGAATGTTTTTTGAAACATGCTTGTCAAATGTAGATGTCAACAGTAATAGTGTACCCTAATAGAAAAGACAGCAAGCTGTTCAGTTTCTTCTAAAAGTGCACCCTGAACCCCAAGCTAAAAAAATTGATTATATTTTGTGAAACAATATGTTTCAAGACATCTGTTTAGCTTTTGAATTGAGGTAAGAGAACAGAACAGGATGTTCGTATTAGTGCACAGCACACACTCGCAAAGCAGGGGGGCTTCTTACAGCATTATGAGCCAATTTGATTATGAATTAAATTAGAAGTGCTTTCCTCTTCAAAGAAGCCACATCAAAGTGGAAAATGTAAGAAATATAGATATAAAACAAATATAAAAAGACTTTTTAAAGCTGCGTATATCCGAAACTAAATAATTACATAAACAATTAGTGCTTTTCCACCATCAGGCTGAATGGTTACAGATACTAAATTGTGTCGTTTTATACCAAGCCATCTTTGATACAGTGACAGTTTCTTTTTCAATGGTGCTGTAAAATCAGTGTTAGAATACATGTAACCAATAGTGAGTCACTAAAGCATGGATCTCCTGTTATGAATATGGTTTGCTAACTGAGCTGAAAAGTTCAATGTTGGAATCATACATGAACTGTAATTGATACAGTAACTCACTGTGCTCATAACTGGAAGGATCACTTAATGTATCATGTGACTGAATATGAAAATGAAAATTACGCGCATGCTGATTGGAGTGGCACGGTGGAGTGATAGTATAAAAAACATTGTTCGAGCCACATCTACTACTTTACTCAACCCAGGCTCACTGAAAAAAAACAAAAAGACAAAAAAAAAAAAAAAACATGCCTATGGCAACATTAGTGCAAAGTGATATTACAGTATGTTGCTTCTTGACATTTTCGAAGTGAAATATCCAGTGAGTAGCACTAAAAGCTATCAAAATGAATGAATATGGCAACATTTTTTTTACGTTAATTATGGTGTGTATCATAACAGTTTATAGGTTAATAGGTTACTTCTAACACAGACTAAACCTAAGATAAAAACACATTTTCTGTCATGACAACTCTTGGAGGGATTGGCATGGTACATGACAATGTTAATGTATTTGGTCAAGACTACACAGATTGCTTCTGCCAATATAGCCACAACATGCTGCTGTGAGCATGTAAGAAATACTGCTGCTGCACATATAACATACATGAAAAAGCCCCAATATAGCATACATAAATCACCTCGTAGCAGATCTATACAGGTGGAGCTGGGGAAGGTGGAGGGTTTCTGAAGCAAGCTGCAAAACTGCTATAGCAAGCACTAGTCATATATTTGAATGTTGAGCAGCAAGCTCATTGGCTACCGATGCAGGAGAGAACCAATCAGCTGTGCCGTGTGATAACGATGTCGTTGTGTTAGATTGAGTTAGACCTATCAGAATGTGTCATCATAGAGTTTCATGCCAGAACTTTGTATTTCTGAAGTAACCATGCCAATTCTCCTTGCTACTACAAGTCTATGAGCTTTTTTTTTTATCATGAATTGTACCCGAGTGCAATGCATCGTAAATGCAGTGCTGTACCAGGTGCGCTATTGAGCAAATTTACTACAACAGAAAAGCTATACATATAGAGCTGGTTATGTTTTTCAAATGTCAAAATGTATTAGTTTACAAATCCTGCACTACGGTAAAAGTGATCTGAGGTCATAGCATAATATTGTGCAAGGAACTGCACAAAAAACTCTTTATTAATTGATACGTTTAGCAAAAATGTAGGCAGAGGCACGTTTTTCCACTTTATAAAAAGGTTATGGTAACATTGTTTTGAAATGTTTCTAAAATGTTAAAGTTTTCTTGTTGTGATTTAAACATTAATTAATGGTTACAAAAATGTTTTTAACATTCTATTAATGTTATTTTTACCCAAAATATGTTATTTGAGAGTTTATTTTTAATATTCTAAGAACAATAAAATGTCCAGTTTTCTTGTCGTGATTAGAACATTATTTTAAAGGAACACTCCACTTTTTTTGCTAATAGCTTAGCATAGATCATTGAATCAGATTAGATAATTACAGACATACAGTATCAGACTGTTTTTGTAACTTTTAACAAAAACGTGTTTGTATTTGACAGTTTAAGCACAATAAGACATGAAAGAGAACTTAGTTTAGTACCCACATGCCGTGTGACAGCCGCTTTCTGTACGCAAGATACAGATGTGTGCTCTCAGGAGACCCTTTATGAGAAAACAGAAGACCTATCACAAATCAGAAACCCTTTTCAGCATGATAGACATGATAATTAAAACCAAACAGATGTTTCTTAGCAGAGTATCTGAGGAACAAGCTATAAGGGTACAGCCCTGTTCTGGAAAATGAGGCGGGGAGCAGCAGCTAATTTGCATTTAAAGAGACATACACAAAACCAGCATGTTTCTGCTTCTACTCAAAATGAGCCTTGCGTCGCTTCATGTCATCGTATTACTTAACTATGACAGGCGAGTTACTGCAGAAGAATTGTCATTGAGACACTGTAAAGTGATTAAACTATGGCATCATGTGCTTTTTAAAAGCCACTTTCATAGGTTAACGTTATATTATCGGCTCTGAAAATACGTCTTTAACTAGAAACACCGGAGACCGGAAATGTGAAGTTCCAGTAATGCATTGTTTCAGACGGGCGAGACTTCTGTGTTCAGGAAAAAAGGTGGATAACAATGCTTCATAAACATTACAAAATAACATTTTTGTCTTAACATTTATATAACTTTGTAAAAGTTGCAAGGATGTTCCCTGAGTTGCTGTGCTAATAACCCACTGTACACTTGCTGAATTATTCCATGTTGTTTTTTATTTGTGATGCTGCTATTATTTTACTTGCAATACCTCACAATTGTCCCTCTTCAAGTTTCGTGGTGGAGGCTTTAAGATTTGCTATTTGTGTGCTAAGTTAGCTGCTTGTTTCAAATAGATGGAAATTCATGCATATATAATTGGATGGACAAATTAGATTCTCAAAATTCATCAATAATAGCTAAATAGGAATAAAACTGTCACATTCGTTTTATTATTTGTCACATATCTGGAAAGGCTAAATTGCTTTGATGTTTAATTCTAAACACTCATCAGTAGAACATCCTACCATCTGGATGAGATATCCCAGACAGCTAGTGTCATGCTTAAGGACAGGCGCATGGCCACTTTCTCATGCTGCGGCAAATTACTGGTGTTTGCCCAGACACTCAGCTGGAATGCAGACATGCTTTAGAGCTTTAAGCTTTATTTATGACTTCCCCTCAGTTGCCTTTCCCTGAGGAGGGATCACTCTTATCAAAAGCTCTGGCACCCGCCTACCATGCAGGCCCGTCATTTTGTGTGGATCATGCCAGCACTCTGCCACACACCACTATATCTCTCACAACAAACAGAAGTGAAATGTGGCTGTGTGGGAAGCCTGGGCCTCTCATCACAACAGGATAAGGCTGAAAATCTGCCAACCAGACCTAACCATGCTGCATAATGCTGGACAATGGCGAGGGCATTGCTGCAGGAGCACGATACATATAGTAGCTCAGGACTCAGGCGAGACTTTAGCCGCATTGTAGTAGAAAGGTTTTTACTTTTAACAGTCATTTTGCAGTTGCATGTATTTGTCATACCTTTAGGAGATGAGTGAGTGAGGAGACTATTAGTCAGCATTATTTTGCCCACATATGACAGTTCCCACATACTGTGGATGGCTACTAAAAATTCAAAATTTACCCTTTGAATTGTAACAGACTTTTGTGTGCAGTTTTGTGAATACATGTCAAAAAAAAAAAAAAACACACAAACACAATTGTTTCATATTTTACATTAACAATGTAATCAATATTCTATTTACACTGACCAAAATTATAAACGCAACACTTTTGTTTTTGCCCCCATTTTTAATGAGCTGAACTCAAAAATCTAAGACTTTTTCCATGTACACAAAAGGCCTATTTCTCTCAAATATTGTTCACAAATCTGTCTAAATCTGTGTTAGTCAGCACTTCTCCTTTGCCGAGATAATCCATCTACCTCACAGGTGTGGCATATCAAGATGCTGATTAGACAGCATGATTATTGCACAGGTGTGCCTTAGGCTGGCCACAATAAAAGGCCACTCTAAAATGTTTTACTGTACACCTGCCCATACCATAACCCCACTTGATCCACAACGCTGACATCAGCAAACCGCTCACCCACACGACCCCATACACGCTGTCTGCCATCTGCCCTGTACAGTGAAAACCGGGATTCATCCGTGAAGAGAAAAACTCTACAAAGTGCCAGACACCATCGAATGTGAGCATTTGCCCACTCAAGTCGGTTACGGCGACGAACTGCAGTCAGGTCGAGACCCCGATGAGGACGACGAGCATGCAGATGAGCCTCCCTGAGACGGTTTCTGACAGTTTGTGCAGAAATTCTTTGGTTATGCAAACCGATTGTTGCACCAGCTGTCCGGGTGGCTGGTCTCAGCCGATCTTGGAGGTGAAGATGCTGGATGTGGAGGTCCTGGGCTGGTGTGGTTACACGTGGTCTGCGGTTGTGAGGCCGGTTGGATGTACTGCCAAATTCTCTGAAACGCCTTATGGTAGAGAAATGAACATTCAATTCATGGGCAACAGCTCTGGTGGACATACCCACAGTCAGCATGCCAAATGCACGCTCCCTCAAAACTTGCGACATCTGTGGCATTGTGCTGTGTGATAAAACTGCACATTTTAGAGTGGCCTTTTATTGTGGCCAGCCTAAGGCACACCTGTGCAATAATCATGCTGTCTAATCAGCATCTTGATATGCCACACCTGTGAGGTGGATGGATTATCTTGGCAAAGGAGAAGTGCTCACTAACACAGATTTAGACAGATTTGTGAACAATATTTGATAGAAATAGGCCTTTTGTGTACATAGGAAAAGTCTTAGATCTTTGAGTTCAGCTCATGAAAAATGGGGGTAAAAACAAAAGTGTTGCGTTTATAATTTTGGTCAGTGTATTAAAGCCAAGTATGAATGTCATCAGGTTAGTGTTTATAAGCATTTATTCCAAAATAATAACTCAAGGCAGCTTTTACCTATTATTATTATTTTTATTTTTTTTTTCAGATCATCAGTCGTCAAAGTTCTGTAAATATTGATCACAGACACAGAGATTTACTTTAAATTTCACCAAGCTGATTACTCACTAAAAAACTCCCACAGATCATGATTTCATGTCATTTGAAGTCTTATTTTGACATAACAAAGTGGTTATATCTAAGTGTGTAAGTTGTTTACGTACTTTTTAATTAGTCTTCCCATTAACGCCATTTTATTGTTCATTCAGACTGTATTGTGAACACGGAATGCACACGAGCACAAGAGGCGGGATTTATCACATGAACCAATCACAGCCGAACATAACCAGTCATATCCAATCAAATCGCAATGGAGGCATTGCCTCCTCTCATGTGATTTTCCCCCATTCATTCTCAATTACCCCCCATCAAACTCACCGCACACTTTTAAAACCTCTGTTAAATGCCTTCTGGTGCTGTTTTCTTTAGAAAAACAAATGATTTCTACACTTTTTTAATGTTATATTTTGTAATATTGGCATTGTTTTGTTTTGGTACTACAAATTTTTTTCTCATCCAATATTTTGAGGAGGCACTGCCTACCTTGCCTCCTCAGAGGAAATGCCCCTGCATAGTCCTTTGAAAGGATTATTATTCAGGATATTTTAAATATTTTTTTCATCATCATTTCTAAAAATGTCTTGGCGATCTCACCACCCTCTTCACCAGCTCTCTTCTCTATGTATGAAAGATCATAATGTAACACTAGAATCAAGGATAACTTTTAAGTATATAGCAACATGTCATTCTAATTAAGCTGAAACACACATACCGTAAATCTGATGTCACTTAGTTACACTGTCATTTTGCTTCCTGTGACAGGAAAAACCATGAATAAAGGAGGCAAATTACATGTTAAGCTTTTCTCCTCGGATTTTCATTAACTAGCCCAGCATTAGTCAGATGTCATATCTATTATTTATGACTCCAGATATTAATCTTCAAGCTCAATGTCAAAGCATTTCCTTAAGTGACCCGAGCTGCACACCGGAGCAGCAGCAGCAGCCGCCCTGCCGACTGAGTGGCCGTAATTCTGAAGAGTGGGAAGGTGGGGGTTCACAATCAAATATATTGCTCTGTGAAAGCAACATTTGTAGTTTATGGTGTGACGGATGCCAGACCGTGTCAGTCGTCCAGCTAGGCAATCCCTCTCCCAGGCCTCCCCCCTCTGCCGCAGTCATATTTACTGTACAGTCTGCTCTGCCGCTGGAGAGAATGAAGCCAGCTTAACCTGTATCTGATCCTGTTACTTACTCCCACTTGAACCAGAGTCTTTGTCTGAGTAATTTTGCAGGCCTGATTAGCATGGGCCCATTAGCTCATGCTGGTATATGCCGTAGCTCCATCAAAAGCGTCTTTGTTCACTCAAAACTTCAATTCAGGCACTCATTAGCAAAGATGGTTTAATTCTTCTGGAAAGTTCTGCTCCATCTGAGCAATTCAGCATGAATAGGAATGCTAATACATAGCTTTCTCCAAGTATTATGGACCATCTAAGTCAAGGGTGCCCAAACTCGGTCCTGGAGGGCCACTGTCCTACAGAGTTTAGCTCCAACCCCAATTATGTTGGAGCAAGTTGGAGCTAAACTCTGCAGGACACTGGCCCTCCAGGACAGAGTTTGGGCAAGCCCGGTTTAGGCCTCTTTCAATCATCATCTGACTCTTGTATTCTTTCACCCTCAGGTTCCTCTCTAATACGTCCTTTGTAGGGTTGACGGGCCCTGTCAGCGTTCAACGCAACCTCTCCCGTGTACACACCTCTCAGAAGGTCCACATTTGGAGTCTGCGCCGCGATGCCGTCGGTCAGCCCACGTGGGTGACTGTAGGCAGCTGGGAAGGTGGTAGGCTGGATGTAGAGGAGCAGGGATTATGGCAGGGCTCACCCCCCCGGCAGCGCACCGAGGGCCAGATGAGCAAGATGGGTCGTAGATGGCGGGCTGGCTTTCCCGTGTTGGGGAGTCGTCTGCGGGTGGTCACTCTAGTGGAGCACCCGTTCGTGTTCACACGAGAGGTAGATGAGGATGGGAACTGTCCCGCTGGCCAGTACTGTCTGGATGCAGGGACAAACAGTTCGGAAACCCTGGACCACTTGTACAGTGAGCGGGCTCAAGGCAACAACAGCTTCTTGCCACGGGATTTCAGCAAGTGCTGCTATGGATATTGTATTGATCTGCTGGAGAAGCTGGCAGAAGACATGAACTTCGAGTTTGACCTGTACATAGTTGGGGATGGGAAATACGGAGCTGTCAAGGGTGGGCAGTGGACGGGGTTGGTGGGCGATCTGCTGACCGGGGTGGCCGATATGGCTGTTACCAGCTTCAGCATCAACTCAGCTCGCAGTAAAGTGATCGACTTCACCAGTCCGTTCTTCTCCACGAGTTTGGGAATACTAGTGCGCAGTAAAGACACGGCCGCACCCATCGGAGCGTTCATGTGGCCGTTGCACTGGTCCATGTGGATGGGCATCTTTGTGGCACTGCATATTACAGCACTCTTCCTTACACTCTATGAATGGAAGAGTCCCTTCGGCATGACGCCTCATGGACGTAACCGTGTGAAGGTCTTCTCCTACTCCTCAGCCCTCAACCTCTGCTATGCCATCCTCTTCGGCCGCACAGTCTCCAGTAAGACGCCCAAGTGTTGGACTGGACGTTTCCTGATGAACCTGTGGGCCATATTTTGCTTGCTGGTTTTGTCTAGTTACACAGCAAACCTGGCTGCAGTTATGGTTGGGGAAAAGACCTTCGAAGAGGTCTCTGGAATACATGATGCCAAGGTGAGATCTGTAAGATGCTTTGCTATATTTCAGTGTACATTTCAAATCAGAAATTGGTTTAGTCTTTTTAAGGGGAACCCTGGGTATTAAGACTTGTATGGCTTAATATAGCGTAAAAGATGTCTCTTATTGAAATATGTAGTAGAAAACCCAAGAAAGATTTACATTAATTGTTTTGTTTTGTTTTGCCGTTTTTGCATTTTTTGTGATAGGACAGTTGAGATATGACAGGAAGCAAGTGGGATACAAAGAGGGGGATGGGATTGGGAAAGGTCCACAAGGCAGGATTTGAACTCGGGACACCCGAAGCACAACCTATCGGTGCTGATAAAAGATTTACATTATTTAAAAAATCCACATTGTTTTATACATACTACAGGGGCACAATCACTTTGGTAACATCAAATGGTTGTACTTGGTGAGCCACTGGCGCTACCTGTTTCTATTTTTTACCACACCACATCTCGGAAAATAAAATACTAATACAGTGACCACATTGTGCAGCTTTTAGTTGTAATTTTCAGTTGAAGGGCAACAAGAGAAGCGATGTAAGTCTTCACTGCTTTCCTAGCGATAAGAAGAGGAGAAAAGGATGGGAAGATGCCTGTGGACAAATAAAACTTCCTAAAGACCCTCGTCTTTGTTCTCTCCACTTTAGCCCTGATGCCTTTGAGGCTTTTAGTAGACCACAGCTACTGAAAGGGCTTGCAAACAGCAGAGACAAGAAACGCTTGTCATGGCGCCGCAGCCACTGAATGAGTTCTCAGTGTGGATATCATTCGATAACGGGACGTTTAGACTCCTTGTGGTAAAAAATCTATGGTACGACATTTGGATTAAGATTTGGTTTAAGCTCACACTTATATCCATTGCCACCTTTAAGTTCGTTCAGTAGTTTCTGAGTTGTGTTGCGGTAAAAATAGTGACAGGCAGTGCCAGTAGCTCATTGCCAGTAGCTCTTTGTAGTCACTGGAATAATGGGGCCCCCATAGCCCAAAATATTATATGTCAAAATATAGGTCTTCTGACTGGTCCATTTTTTTGGAACTGACATTGATGAGCAGCACTGCATGTAAAAGTTCACACACCATCTTAAAAATGCGGTGCTCATGTGCGAATTGCTGCAAAAGACACAAGACGTGAACACAGCTGTCATACACATCTTTCTAGCATGTGTTTACATAGCAAAAAATTGGAAAAGTAGCACATTGGAATAGAAAAACGCATTCTGTTTGAATGCTAACTTATCTGCTAGTCGCCAAGCTTAATCATTAAACACCATTTTGATATTACATGTTTTTCCTGGTGATAAGTTTATCAACTATGTTATGGACAAACTGTATGGATTGACAGGTAACCAGTATTGGGAGGGTTACTTGAAAATGTAATAAATAGTGTAACTATTTCAGTTACTTTATTAATGTAACTAATTAAATTGGATTACTTTTTGATTACTTTTCTAATTTACATTTACATTTAGTCATTTAGCAGATGCATTTATCCAAAGAGACTTACAAATTTCACTATTTTGACTTAATCAATGACAATGGCCTTCTCTGGCCAACCAAACAGTATTTTCCTGATCAGATTAACCTCAAATCTTAATATTTATTTGAATTAAAGTCATGAAAATAACTGGAAACCATAACAATGTGTTAGGTTGGTAACATAGTTGGCAATTTTTGCGGACGCGAGTAAAACGAAAATTTTTCTAATATAAAATTTAAAATCAATTTATTTTTCTAAAGCAGTCTGGTCCTGGAAGCACCCCTGCACATTTTGTATGTCTCCCTTATCAGACACACTCAATTCATGTTGTGCAGTTTCTACTAATGAGCTGATGTCGAGCTGAATCAGGTGTGTTAGATGAGCAAGACATACAAAATGTGCAGGGCAGGGGTACTTCCAGGACCGGTTTGAAAACCGTTGTTCTAAAGTATTTGGATTGTAGAAATAAATTTAATATAGATAATACTGACTTTAGCATTTTCAATAAATGGTCTTTTTGGACTGGAAAAAAAATGTTGGGCTTTGAAACACTGTTACATATTAATGTTATATACACACTACACTAATACAGATGCCCTTGGTTTGTTGCACTTTAATCTAAGACTTTGCTATTTTTCCCTGCCTTTGGCCTCAGCTCCACCACCCATCTCAGGGATTTCGATTCGGCACTGTTCGGGAAAGCAGTGCAGAGGATTACATGAAAAAGAGTTTTCCTGAGATGCACGAGTACATGAGGAAATTCAACGAGCCCACCACGCCCGATGGTGTCGCCACCCTCAAGTAAGAGATCAATTCACCCAACAGAATGCATTAAATTGGCTAGCAGATGGCAGCAAGCGCTCCTGGTGTAGTTACACTGCCAAACCCTATTAGCGCAAAGTGAAATTTACAATACATGGAAAAAAAAAGCCTGTGCATGGTGATCAATAATTCAAACGGTAGTTGCACCCCGTTCATTACAATGCAAATGCGTATGCTGAATTTTTTCTCTAACAATCCTCCTTAGTGGCTCGCTGGTTGTTGACAATACTGCAGGTGTCAATATATCAGCCAAATGAATTCGATTTTTGAATAACGCTCTTGAGATGTTTGCCTGAAGCATTTTTTTCTCTCAGCGTATTTGAGTCGAAGTTCTGAGATTCTTCTCACTGCTGCTCGCCAGGCGAGCAGTTTGTTGTTTCCTGCCAGCTGCAGTGCCACAGCCTGTCACACACATACCACATTGTGAAGAGTGTGTTTTTGTTTGTTTATTTATTTAAATATTGATTTATTTTTGGGCTATATCAAAAAAGAGAGGAGAGCTGAGATACAAAAAAATGAGGAGGAGAATTAAAAATTCCTATGTGATATATTTAAAGCCTAATTAACAAGTTTCTTTTCAATGAAAGTAAACCACAAAACTTGATTTCTTTTTTTTTTTTTTTTTTTTTTGGCAGGACTCAGACTTCTAGCCTAGTTTGCACTCACACCAGAGATGAATTTAGAAGGAACTGCAGAAAATATTAACATTTCGAGAGTCGCCACGTCTCACTTCCTTCAATAATTCCTTAGTAAAGTTTTGAGTCTGTATGACAGATGGCAGAATTAAGCTTGAAATCATGGCATAGAAGTTGCTTCATTTAATTTTTTGGATGTATCATTCAGAATGTAATTGGAAGAGAACTTAAAAGAGACAAACGTCTTCAAAAGAGTCAAAGATCCATGAAGTATTTGAATTGGCTGAAAACACTTTAATCCTTTTTTTAATTTTGAGAAGAGGATCAGAGGTATCAGTGACCACATGTATCGCAAAGAAGCAGCAAAGCAATTCATTTCTGAAACATTTGGCTTTTTTAAATTTATGCCACAGTCTGTCTGCTTTTGCCTTTTGATGCCGTTTATACGCGGTTGTGTTTGTACTCGAGATTTCAAAAGAAACTACTGGTGGTAAAATGTTAACAGTTTTTGTTTGGGAATAATCATTTTGATATGTACTGACAAACATATGTGAAAAGAAACTGTTCTTTTCAACCACAAGTTGTGCTGCTTTGTTTTACTTGGAATTTGCTGCTGGCTGAACTTTTTGATAAATGACATCTTTTATTATCATTATATTAAGTAAGGGCGGGCCGCTGCCCTTAAGGTGTCACTATCCATTAAAAGTCCTTTTTGGGCTCTATTCAGCTTGCATCTAGTTCGCGTCGCTGCTGATTTATGGCCGCCGCTGCAGTTTATGAACATTTAGCTCAGACAAATGATGTCTGTGTTCCATTTGCACCAGAATGAGATGCACAATCTGACTTCATACTGAAAATCATACTGTGCATGTTTAATGAGAGTGTGTCTGCACGCCTGTGTGTGTAGTTTTGTAGCCCCCCTCTTTTTATGTTGTGAAGGACAGATCCGCCTCAACTTGATGCTTTTATCATGGACAAAGCCCTGCTGGACTATGAGGTGTCCATTGATGCCGACTGCAAGCTGCTGACCGTTGGTAAACCCTTTGCTATTGAAGGTAAGCAGAATGTACAAATTGAGTTTGAACTATTTTCCTGGACAGATTAGGTGGTTTATAGGTTTATTTAACATTAAACCGATAGTTCAACCAAATTTGAAAATTGATTACTCGCCCTCATGTCGTTCCAAACCTGTATGACTTTTTTTCTAAACATTCTTTTGGACCCCATTGACTTTCATTGTATGGACATAGCAGTTGCCATGTTGAGATCATATGACCAAACATACAGGTTGCAACCTGTGTTGCTTAAGCACCTACTGTATCCATTGGTTTTCTTCTTCCTCTTCCTCTTCTTCTTCTTCTTCTTCTTCTTCTTCTTCTTCCGCTCTGGGAGTTTATGGCAGCCTATACAACCACTTGCAAGAAAGTTGTGAAATTTGGCACACAGATAGCAGACAGTCTTAATATTAACCATAGCAAATTTGGAGTCTCTAACTCAAACTCTATAGCACTACCAATAGGCCAAATTTGCAGTCATATTTCTGCTAATAACTTTTGAACTGTGAGGTCTAGAAGCCTTTTCTTCTGATTACTTGGCTCATGCTAAGTCAAATGCATACCAAAATGGAAATTTCTATGGGTCAAGATTTTTCGTAATTTTGATTTTTGCAAAAAATCTACTTTTTCGAACTCGTCCTAGATGGTTTGTCCGATTTTCTCCAAAATTGGCTCAGATCATCTTCAGACAATGCTGGCAAAAAAGTTATCAAAAGCTTTTCGATATACCAAACCGTTTTTGTAAACCATGTTAACGAATTTCACAAAATTTGCACAAAAATGGTAATGAGGGTATATCTTCACAAAGCTTTAGCAGATTCAGACCAGACTAGGTACGTGTATGACCTGAGGGCAAATGAGTAATTTCACCTACTGGTCAAAATATATAAAAATTTGATGTTTTTGTTTATGTTTTCTGAACAATTTGACCAAAAATCTGAAACCAAATCAAACAATACCAAATTTTCTTACGTCAGCCATTTTGAACATGGAGCATTTTGAATTTTGTAATAAAATGCCATATTTTTCAAACGCTTTAATGTATCGTTATGAATCTTTTAGAATCACTTGCGAGAAAGTTATGAAATTTGGCACACAGATAGAGGAGTCTCATCATTAACCACAGAAAATTTGAAGTCTCTAACTAAAACGCTCTAGCGCCACCAACAGGCCAAATTTGCACTCATGTTTATTCTAGTAACATTTGAACCGTATGGTCTAAAAATTCTTTTTTTTTTCTTGTGAGTCCTCGGCTTATACCGAGTTGAATGCGATTGTATGGTCGAGATTTTTCGCAATTTTTAAGTTTCCAAAGTACTTCTACTTTTTCAAGTCCTAGACAGTTTGTCCAATTTTCACCAAAATTGACTCAGATCATCTTTAGAGCATTCTGGCAAAAAGTTATCAAAAGTTTTTTGATATACCAAACCATTTTGATAAAGCACGCTAACGAATTTGATAAAGTTTGTGCCAACAAGGACGAGGCTGTATCTACGCAACACTTTAACGGATTCTGACCAAACTTGGCCTGTGTTATAACAAGCATAACCTGAGGGCACATGAGTAGTTTTGGCATACCTACTGGTCAAAAGATATAAAAAATTCACATTTCTGCTTTTAACTTCTGACCAGTTTGGTCAAAAATCATGAGATTAGTCTCGTAAGATTTGGAATGGCACACTAAATTGAACGATTCCCAATTTTCCTATTTCCTATTTCCTTTTTAGACATCGGACACTTCGAGTTTTGAAGTAAATTTCTTCAGCTTCAACCCTAATCAAACACACCTGAAGCAGCTAATCAAGGTGTTAAAGGCTTCTTAATGACAGACAGGTGTGTTGAAACAGGGTTGAAACTGAAGTCTGCAGGAAGGTAGCTCTCCAGGAACAGGACTGGTCAACATTGGTCTTTACTGAGTAATTAAATACAGCTCATTAGCTCTTTATTTTGCTTTAGTTGTGCTTGGCCCCTTTATAACACTACAATTAAAATACAAAAAAAAATGTATTTGCTTTGCAACATTGAACCATAGAATTTTTTATTTTGGCAGAAAACGCAGTGAAACTTTTTTTTAAAATGCTCTCTTTTGTTGACAACAAATTCATAAAGCATTCTCATTACAGTCTTATGAGCTTGTTGCATTATTAAATTCACATAAGTGACTCACAGCAGTTCATATGGAGCAGCATTTAGTGTGAACCATGAAAAGATCACAGCGCTTCAGTCTGAAACGTGCATTGCACCAGATTACATATTTATGTGATTACAAAGCATTCTTTGCATTTCTTTGAAATTATTAGAATTATTTTAAAAGGTTAAACTGAATTTTACTCGCAATTGGAGCTTGATGAATATTAATTTTAGGCCCTGAATACAATACAACAGTAATATGGTATTAATATGCTAATATATTTAAGACAACTTTACCTCCCTTGAAAAATTCACTGGCATACAGGAACTTAAACAAATACTGGAACACTGGAAATTGCAAAAGTAGCTTCAGAATAGTATATGTTTTTCCCTGGATGCAGAGAAAACTGCTGAATTATGTTATTCACTGACCAAAATGACTGTCATTGGAAATCTGGACTACCATCAGGAGGTAGAAACTGTGCTTGAGGGGAATAAAGAGAAGAAATGAGAGACAAATTGGGTGGAAGTATTCAAACTTCACATTTGCATTTTTTTTTAGAATGTATTAACAAATCCACAACTGACAAGGGAAGAAAAAGTAAGAAGTCAACTTGGCAGAGATCTCTTCTGCTGTCATGCATTTTAGCGGGGAAGCCAATTTAAATGCAAACCTGGACTGTTTTCCTGAGCTGCCTTCAGGAAGCACAGATCTTTCCTGAAGGCGGCACTGAAAGGTGCGCTGGAGGAAAGAAAGAGCACTCGGTAAAGTAATTGTGGTCCAGTCTGTGATATTTTAATTTTCCGGGCCAAACCCCAAGCTGGGCGCCCAGGCTAATTGAGCTCATGCCCTGCTCATGTCGTGTTAATTATCATATGCCTGCTGTTTCATGTCTCATGTCTGTTCTTTCCCCCTCAGCACGTATTATACCTCTGTGTCCGTGCTGGACGATGTTATGCATGTTTTTTTTAATGGATTAATAAGCATGCTCTCATGCATCAGCTGTAATTTAACAGACAAGTCTTGCCCTTCAGTTCTGCCCTTAAATGGTGCAAAATTATTTGTCACAGTCACGAAATTGCTCAGCATTTATGACTGCAAAGAGGCACTGGAGATATTTAAACATTATATCTCAGATACGCTGCTTCTTAATCAGTATTTTTGTCTTGTTTTAAGGAAAAAAAGTCTAAAGATAAATTTGTCCTAATTACCACTGCATGAGTTAATACTTCTTTTAGATACTATATTAATAGGGGCCAAGCACCGAAGGTGCGAAGACACCTATTGTATCCGTTGGCATTTTTTTTATTATTCTTTTTCCATTTCTTTTTCTGCTCTTGAGTCTACGGCAGCCCATAGAACTGCTTGCGGGAAAGTTGTGAAATTTGGCACACAGATAGAGGTCAGTCTCAATATTAACCATAGCAAGACTGGAGTCTCTAACTTAAACTCTGTACCACCACCACTTGTTCAAACTTTCACTCATGTTTATGTAACTTTTTGAACTTTAAGCTCTAGAAGGAAAATTCTTGTTTTCTCTGATTCCTTGGCTCATGCTGAGTCAAATAGTCACCAGAATTTAAAAATCATAAGATTTTGTTTTTTGCAATTTTTAATAGTTCATAAAACCTACTTTTTCGAACTCGTCCTAGACGGTTTGTCAGATTTTCACCAAAATTGGCTCAGATCATCTTCAGACCATGCAACAAGTTATGGAATTCAAAGTGATTAGTCAAACCATTCTCAATTAACGCACAAACGAATTTGAGGAAGAGCTCGGAAAAATGGATGTGATGCTATATCTCCACAACGGTTTGGCGTATTGAGACCAAACTTGGTGTGTGTTATAACAAGCATGACCTGAGCCTACCTACTGTGTTTTGGTGCTGTGCCACCTAGTGGTCAGGAGATATGAAAAATGGCTATTTATGCTTAGAACTTCTGAATGGTTTGGCCAAAAATCACAAAACTGGTCTCTTTAGATTCAGAGGAGCATAGATTCGAGTTGAACCAAACCCATTTTCTCCCTTTCAGACATTTTTGGTGTTGGCCATTTTAAAATTTACTGTAAAATGCTATATTTTTGGTGTCATCATTATAAAACTTGGTATGAGTCTTCGGTATCATGCCCTGACAGTACTAAAAAAGTTTGGCTATAAAAAGTTATAAAGTAATTTTTAAAAATGCTAATAACATTTGATTAAATTGTATCAATATATTCCTTGGGTCATGCTAAGAACATCAATACCAGTTATGCCAAAATTGGCAGAACTTCCTGTCCACCATTTTAATTAATTTTAAAAACCTGCTTTT
Organism: Cirrhinus mrigala; assembly: GCA_036247105.1. Taxonomy (NCBI): domain Eukaryota; kingdom Metazoa; phylum Chordata; class Actinopteri; order Cypriniformes; family Cyprinidae; genus Cirrhinus; species Cirrhinus mrigala. The sequence goes on from CM070017.1 coordinate 18,606,247, forward strand.
TTGAACTCCTCCCAGACCGTTGCTTCGATCTTCACCAAATTTTACTCATATCATCTTCAGACCATGCTGGCAAAAGTTACAGATTTCGTGTTGATATTCGTGTTGATATTCACACAAATTTGCTGAAAAGATGCCAAACTGCATCTGAGGCTGTATCTCTGCAAAGCTTTGACATATTTACACCAAACTTTGTATGTGCCATTGTCACCTCACACTGACCATGCCACATCAATTTTGTAGCAGCATCACCTATTGGTCAAAAGTAATACATCATTCATTAACTTTTAATAATGAAATTTCCAAAAATGCTAATAACTTTGGTTTGCATTAGCCTTTAGTAATGAAACTGGTCTCAAAATATTCCTTGGTTAATGACGAGAACATAGATAATTTTACCATAGTTAGCCAAACTTCCTGTCCGCTATTTTAATTTATGTTGAAAACCTACTTTTTCAAACTCCTCCATGACCGTTTGTCTAATTTTTACCAAAATCGAGTGAGATCATCTTCAGACTGTTCTGGCACAAAGTTATGGATTTTGTGTCAACAGATGAAACTATTTTTGTATAGCAATGCAACAAATTTGAGCCATGATGCCAAAATGACTCTGAGGCTTTATCTCTGCAAAACATTGACGTATTGACGCTAAACTTTGTGTGTCATTGTCACCTCACACTGAACACACCACATCAATTTGATAACAGCGTCACCTATTGGCCAAAAGTGATAACCCATTAAATCACAATACTAGTGGTTGTTTTTATGATTTTTCACCCGTTTTAACTGAAATCATCTTATGGCTTCAGTTATTCATTGCTTCAGTTGCTCTGATGCTTGCTGCCTTGCTTGCCTAGTGCTTGGCTGCATAATTATGTGCGTGCAGCTATATTTGTTATTATTAATAAAATTACTATTGCCATGTTTTAAGTAAAGTAACATTACGGTTAAATCACAAATGTAACATGAACTATTTTATCAATGTCTTCACTACCTTGTGAGGTCAGAAAGCTTTTGGATTTCATCAAAAATATCTTAATTTGTGTTCTGAAGATGTTACGGGTTTGGAACGACATGAGGGTCAGTAATTAATGTCAAAATTTTCATTTTTGGGTGAACTATCTCTTAATATATAAGTCTGCATTAAAGGTTAAAAAGCAGAGCTACAGCAGTATTAGTGTTTGTGTGTGTGTATGTTGCAGTTTGGCAGTGATGAAATGCGTAGATGTCAGCATTTGAATATCTGTGATCTGTCAACCACTTAGGGGCCAGTGGGGGCTGCTGAGTGACAGATTTACTGCAGAGAGCTGAAGGAAAACAGCCCACCGATTGGACCAAGTATTAGGCTATATTTACGCCTAGTTGATTTTTCCCTATATTTTGTCCTAGCTATAATTTCTCCATTTCCAGGCCTGACCCTTCGTTGGTTATCTGGGCTAAAATAGTAATTGAGGTTCAGCATAATCAGACTCCTCTGGGCTAGTACAGGACTCCTGACCGTGTTAATTATCATATGCCTGTCGTCCAATTTCCTGTGTCAATTCGTCTCCCACTTGTGTGCTAATTGAGTGAAACTCATGCCTGTCTAGGAACACAGGTCTATGAAATGATGTATGAATGATAGGACTTTTAAAACCCTGCCCACATCATAACTCACCTATAGGACGGTCCTGAGTGATACACCCCTTTTGTCATTACATTATACATACAGTCACTTCATATACGTCCATTTTTATCCACATTTATGAAGTCAAATATCCATTTTCTGACAGTTTAAAGGAATAGTTCACCCAAAAATGGAAATTACCTCATGATCTACTTACCCTCAAGCTATCCTAGGTGTATATGACTGTTTTCTTTCAGATGAATACAATTGGAGTTATATCACAAAAATGTCCAGACTCTTCTAAGCCTTATAATAGCAATGAATGGGTGTTGAGATTCAATAGTCCAATAAAGTGCATCCATCCATCATAAAAAGTACTCAGTGTAGTTCCGGGGTTTTTATAAGGGCCTTCTGAAGCGAATCAATGTGTTTGTGTAAGAAAAATATCTATATTTAAAACTTTCTAAACCGTAATCTCTAGCTAACTGTCATACATGTGTTCACGAGAGGATGTAGGCGTAGCGTAAGTTCAAGTGAGAGGTGCCATTATTAACCCCCTGGAGCGGTGTGGAGCACTTTTATGATGGATGGATGCACTTTATTGGACTTCAAAATCTCAACAGCCATTCACTGCCATTATAAAGCGTGGAAGAGCCGGGATACACCTGCCATATACACCTAGGATATCTTGAGGGTAAGTAAATAATGAGGTAATTTTCATTTTGGGGTGAACTGGCCCTTTAAGAGCTGTGATTTGATTCATAGTTTTCCTAAATGTCCTTTTATTTGTGAAATCTATTTTGCATGTTTTGTTAGAGATTTTAAAGAAGTGATGAAAATGAGATGGTAGAAAAATAATACCTTCCAGACTTTGAGAGGCTTTTAGTGAAAAGCTGTAATGTGGAGTAGCGTGTTGCACTAACTCCAGTAAGATTAACATGATTCAGTCGCCATTTATTGACTCAGCTTGTCAAAACATAAAATTTGCAAACATTTGCTGTTTGCCATGTATTTGTTTCCCTCGTCCCTCCATTATTTCAGCTCAGTGGGCACGTAATGATTGTTTCCTAAAGAAATTGTTAGAAACTCCATTAGTGATTGAGAGACAGACAGTTTAATGAAGCTTTGTAGCACATTCTGTTTGTTCTGGTGATGTTTTGATGACTTGGACTGACTGAGTGGTTTTTCCTCCCCTCAGGTTATGGGATCGGACTGCCCCAGAACTCACCACTCACCTCCAACATATCTGAATTTATCAGCCGTTACAAGTCAGACGGCTACATGGACATGCTGCATGACAAGTGGTACAAGGTGGTGCCGTGCGGAAAGAGAGTCTTCGCTGTTACAGAGGTGAGCAGGATTTGAATTGAAAGTGTAAAGAAAAATGAACAATGGTGTAGAGTGCAAGAAATCTTCAGAGGTGACCCAAAACACAACTGGATCATTTGGTTTTAATATTAACAAATTAATATTTATTTGCATAATTCCTATATCAGTTCAATCCTTTTTACCGGATTAGAAGCATGTAATAAATTCATGGTTGGCGGTGTCACTTTACGATCTCATACATTTGAGCCGTTTGATGGTGTTATCCATGCCATGTAAATGGCAATGCCGTGCACTTGTGTTAATTTGATTTTTGTGGTTGTATGTTACATTTAGATTTCACCTAAATGTTTTAGTGTTGGGAAATGAAGATTACTAAGTGATACAGTGAATAAATAAGGCATAATGTATCAAAAAAATTAAAAAATATATTATTATTAATATTATTTATTTATTTATTTATTTATTTATTTAATTTTTAACTGTACTTTATCTCACTTACATTGTTGGGAATTGAAGATTATTAAGTGATACATTTAAAAAAAAAAAATTATAAAGTTTTTTTTTATTATTATTTTACAACTTCATTATCCAACTTATATCATTGGTTAAATAATACAGCAAATAAATAATCCATAATGTATGAAGAAAAATGTTTATTTTACAACTCAACATTATCCCACTTATTACAGGGATAATTATCAAATAAATAAATAAATGTAAATGAAATATGAATAAATGAAAATTAATAAATATGAATAAATGTAAATGAAATATTTCATAAGTTCAGCTGATTGAAGCAGAAGTGTAAAACATTCATCATTGCAGATGTGCACTAAATTGCATTTTTATCTATTTTTGAACACTTTTTTAAAGTAATATGGTCTAAAAAAATAAGTTTAAAGTCTTAATAGAAAATTCACTTGTATCCTACCAACATCCATAAAGCAGAATCATCAGCATATAAAAACAAATTACAATCGCTAACTGCTTGCATGTCATTAATGTATGACAGAAACAAAAGCTGGCCTAAAACACTTTCCTCAGAAAGAACCCCATCAATTTCTACCCTCTAAACACTCCCAGTTAAATACGAATTCAACCAGGCTATCACTTTACTTGAAAAACCCATAAGACTTAATTTATTTAGGAGTATTGAACGATTTACTTAGTCAAAGGCTTTTTGGAGATCCAAAAGTACCATACCACACATTTTACCTCAATCAGTCTGCTTCTTTGTAAAATCTGTTAAAGTAAAAAAGTAGCAGTCGAAAGTGATCTCCAGAAATCTGATTGGAAATCATAAATTAAGGTATTCTTGCACATACTCGTGCATTTGTTTATACACAATTATTTTCGAACATTTTTGAAACCTTATTAAGATTGGATGGTAATTGTTCAAGATTGTATCAATTGATTTATTTGAATAATGGAATTTTTGCTAACTTCATGTTAGATGGGACTATACCCTTTTCCAATCAAAGATTTACAATAAATGTCATCCAGCCCAGTTGATTTAGACACTTGAACCTGGATGGAGAGAAGGAACCAGTGTAGACCTCATCCAAAGTTGGACCAGCCAGGACTTCATCTAGAGACACTTGATGAGAACATCCTAAACAAACCTGCCAGATGCCTAATATTCCTAATAATGTTTTGGGAGACTCCTACAACATGTGCATGCAAGGTCAAAAAAAACGCTTGCATTTTCTCTGAATTTGCATTTAATATAATCTCATTTTCCAACGATTCTCAAAGATTCAGTCTCTCTAAACCCCTCCTTTCCGTGAGCCTACTCTGCTCTGATTGGTCAGAAGGCCCAATCTGTTGTGATCGGTCTACTGCGCATGTCAGAAACGATACACCCATTGTCATTGGCTGTTTCTCAATTCCAAGAATGCAAAGAACCAACTTGTGTTCTCATGGAGACCGGTCTTGCCAGGCTCCCTTGAAAGAACGAACTCAGAAGGACGCGAGAACACAGAACTCGTCTTTGTGAGAATTGAAATGCGCTGTGTACTTGCTGCTCAATTGACAGTCCCAGCATGTTATAAGGAGCGAGACAGCAGCATGCAATGCACAATAACATCACAAAAAAAATGTGTCATGTGTCCTCTGTACTTGCTTTCTTAAATATTGGAATTGAACTTCAACGGTTAATGATGGCGTAGAGCGAGAACACAAGGACGGAAGATCACATAAGAAGGCATACTGAGAAACGGCCATAGTCATGTATTCTAAACGCTCAATAGAAGATATAAACATCTATCATTTATCATACACACAGGTTGTGATTCAGTGGAGCCAGCTGGTCCAAATAAACTAGGTACTGAGCCATCTTTCAAAAGTAAGTGTTTAGTGAATCCCATGCACTCCCCAAGATTAGAGAAACAGTTGTCAGTAAAGTGACGTTTGAGGGCACGTCAAGTTGTAAACGGCCGGCCAACATAGCGCATAGGCACGCCTTATGCAAATGTGTTTCCCTGTGAAGACTCGTTTACACTGTTTGGAGTCGATTCTTTCTTTTGGGAGACAATAACTTCTTTAAAATCTAGCTGCAGTATCATCCAGCCCAGTTGACTTAGACACTTGAAGCTGGATTTTCACTACATGATAGGCAATATTCAATGGCATAACATGGGCACTTTATCGTCTAATAAAGGAAAATAATCTAGTCGCTACTAAGAAATTTATTTTAATATAGAATGTGATTTTTACCTATTGGCCTGTTACTCAGTTCATTATATTTAGTAGATTGAATAGATCCCGTAGTGTAAATTACACTGTATCACTCAAATCTAACCAAACTGAGTGCCAGTCACAAAGCTTATTGGTGATACAACAAATATATATATAATAAAGCTTTCCAACTAATGTAAATCAGTCATAATATAACAGTAGTAAATTTATCTCTTTCACACATGTCCTACATTGTCCCCAGCGAAATCGGATTTGCAACAGAGCAATATGCCAACACATTCTCACTCCTAACTCGTCACATACTGTATTGACGCTTGGTCAGAACCCCTTGGCGTGACTTTTTAATGCTCAGTGTACCACTTTTCGATGTGCAGGGTACTCCATTGCTTTCAGTTGTATGCCTTATGTGTCAGATCAAGATGCATTTAATGGTTTGCATGCATTTGTAAAAATAGAAATTACTTTATATACATTTATACCTTCATAGATATTTTGTAGCAACCCCACCCCTATGCTAAACCTACCCACTTCAGAACAAAATAAAACATGTAACAGGTAAATAAAAGTACAGTCACAGGTATGTATTGCAAAAACTGACCAAAGTACTATAAAAGTATTACAAACAAGTTGTGTTGCATTCAAAGTCTTCAGAAGCCATGCGATAGAGAAAAACAGAGTAAATCATAAGGGTTTAAACACTGACAAGTGCTCACATCCAATTCCAAACGATTCTCCCAAGCATGACGCAGTTAGTCACAAGACACACAAGAGCCATTGTCACTTCACTGATGTAATGATGTAATGTTTCTTCTGGTAACAATTTTTGAATTTGTGCAAACACAGTGTTGCCAAGTCTTCACTTTTCTTGCGGAATTGGGCTACTTTAACACAGTTGCCGCAGGTTGTTTTTCATGTCCGCTTGTTGAAGCGACCTCAATAATAATATTTAGCCCCTGGAATGTGAATTTGACCAGAGGAACCCCACCAAAAAAAGGGGATTTTACCCCTTCCGAAATGCGATTGGGTTAGTGTTGAGTAGCAATTTTTTGTGTGTGTGTGTGTGTGTGTGTGTGTGTAAAAACCTGGCAACCCTGTGCACACAAGATCTAAACTTTACGGCAGATTGAGACGGTAATCACGTCTGTTGTAAATAGTAATATAATGTAAATGTAAATAAATTATTACCCGGTATATAATTAAATTGTGACGATTATATTTTCATGCGCTTCGTGTCCCTGCATATGGCTTTTCTTATTTAAAGCAACAGAGTACCCTTTACACCGAAAGTTAGAGCTCTATGATTTCCATGATGCGGAAAACACAGACAGAATCATGGAATCCAGTCATAAAAATTGAATTTACTGTATAACAGAATGTCACAGAATTTGCCAAATTTTGGATGAATAAATCAAAAGTAGGTACACTAAACGCACGTCTGTAAATATATTTGGCTGCAAAAATGCTGTATAAATATGAATCCTGAAGGAAAAGTAAATACACAACACAGTATTTCTGGAAAAATAAATAAATAAAATAGTAATATATTTTTAATAAAATCAATGAATTAGATAAACTTCTGATTATTACAATTTAATGAAACTTAAATTAATTAATGGAAAACACAGAATTTAGTAAAAAAAAAAATTTACAAAATTTGAAAAAAATTAACATATTTCATAAGGCCTTAAAAATTTAATTTTTGATAAACCTTTGTGATTTCAATTAATTAGACATGCTTTTTGATTAATATTTTTTTAATTTAACCATTAAAGTCTAGAAAAATTAAAACGGAAAAGAAATGGAATCCAAATAAGTTTAAACAGAATTTTATATATATATATAAATTTGAAACAAAAATAAAACAGAACTTGGAAAAAAATAAAACGGATTTCATAGGGGCCTACAAACTCCCTGTGCAGTAAAAAGTGACGCCAAAGGGTCCTGAATAGGGCTGCAAATGATTATTTTGATAATCAATTGATCTAACGATTAATCGACTAATCGTCAATTATTTCACCCATTAATCAGTAGATTTTCATTCCGCTTTTGGTTAAAATATTGGGTTATACATATTCTAACAAAAAAATAAAGGTCACTTCAGCTTTTGAAAATCATATTATGCAATTACAATTATTATAGGTCTACAATTAATTTATACAAATGGATATATTTGGCACACAAAATGAAATGACAGACAAAGAAACTCTTACTAACCACCAGCAAACGCTGCTCATGTCCGACTACGTCAAAGCCACTAGAAGGCAAACCCGCAACCATTAGCCGAAAAAGCGTAACGGCTAAAGCTAACGCTTCCGGTCTTATCGTTTAATGAATCGACAGGCTATCTGCTAATCGTCAACATGTTTTACACTAAACAGTACTTTTGGTTTGAACTCTTTTTAAAGTTTACCACGAAGAGAATGCTGTTTTATAAGAGAAGTCACTGGCTTTTTGCAACAGGTGGGATTTAGCTTACGGCACTTCTTATTTATTCCTATGGTGTGTGTCACACAACCCTGACTGAAATTCAGTGATGTCAAGGCTGTAATGCTTTCTCCAATAGTAAGTAATGCATACCCTCTCATCTCCCTATAGTAAGACAATCTCTGGCTGCATTTGCTCTGAAGCACTGTGTGTGTCTTTTACTTTTGAACTGCATCCAGGAGTGCCGAATTACAGTCTTGCGCTATAGCGCCACACTGGTCAAATTGCATTATTGCAGTCTCTTACATAAGGTCATATGTGACCCTGGACCGGAGTATGTGAGTGGAGCTCAGCAGAGTGGAGCAGTGTGATTTTGAACGGAGTGTGGAACGATTTTTTATTTATTTATTTTTTTTAAGTTGAAGTGTCATTGTTTTCACTTCAAGAGCACTCCACCACCACTCCATCACGAGTAAAATTCATGCCAACAGCCCATAATATAACTACATATTTAGCAAGAATTCAAGTTAAACATATATTCAGCTAGCTTAATACAGATGGATCACTCAAATCAGAAAGATTATCTGAAAGCTGAATAAATAAGCTTTCCACCGATGTATGGTTTGTTATGATTGGACAATATTTAGCAGAGATACAACTATTTATATGGGCAATAGCACACAAGTAGACGTGAGATATGGCTGTATATCTATGGAGTGAATTTTGTGCCAATATTCATCAAACAAATCCAGCGTTTTGCAAATAAACACAATCTGCTTTGCAAAGAAAAAACGTGACTTTCAAACAAACGCAAAGTGATTTGCAAATACAAAACACTATTTGAGAGGAAATGCAGTGGTGTGGAGAAATATATGTATTGTGTGTTACAGCTGTGAGACTCAGTTGCCTTTTTATGAGAAAACTTGGCTTGATTTTTTCACAAATCAACTGAGCAACTCCTTTTTTCAAAAAACAGCAGATAGCACTGTCGATCAATTTATGCTAGTCTCCCGTTTACCTTTTCAGGGAATACAGCAGACCAACAGACCAATATGTCTAATATTGACCATTTAGATGGTTTCACAAAGTGACCCTGTACTACAGTGTCAGTGAAATTCGCAGTAAGTTCTGTAAAGTTGTTACCATGATTGATTAAGTAATAAATCAGTAGAGACATGGCTGAACATTTAACTATGCAGTCTTTCCCTATAAAAACAGATCCATTCTCCATATCCTCTGTTGGATCATGGGATATAGAATATATACATATGTTGATACAATTGTTCAACATTCAAACCAGGGAAAGACTGCATAGTTAAATGTTTAGCCATGTCACTACTGATTTTTGTACTAATCAATCATGTTAACAGCTTTACAGCACTTATTTCACTGACATTGTAGTATAGGGTTGTTTTATGAAAACATCTAAATGGTTAATTATAGATATAGTAAGACGGAAACTTACCTGTTTCCCACTCATGTTGGTCTGCTGTATTCCCTGAAATAGTGTTTCAGGTCTCTGGAGACTAGCATAAATTGACTGACAGCACCATCTGTGGTTTTTGGAAAAGATAGTTGCTCAATTGCATTTGTGAGAAAATCTGCCTGAACGCATTTGTGAGAAATCAAGCCAAGTTTCCTTATAAAAAGGCAAATGAATCTCACAGTATACACACAATACATATTTTTGTCCATTTCTCTGCATTTTCTTTCCGATAGAGATTTTTATTTGCAAATCACTTTGCTTTTGTTTGAAAGTCAAGTTTTACTTTGCAAAGCAGATTGTGTTTATTTGCAAAACGCTGGATTTGTTTGATGAATATTGGCACAAAATTAACTCCATATATATCTCCACTGCTGTGATTCGGAAATACTGTAGGTAGGTTAGGTTACTCATGTGGTGTTGTGTTTATACAACAGTTCAGTAGCACAAGTGTGTAAATACATAAACAAAATAACATCAGAGTGCCTTTAAAAGCCCTCTTTTGTACAGAACTACTTCCTTCCACCACAGATTCAAATCTAAAGTTGACAGTTAAACACTTGCGCCCAAGCCTCCGTTACTAATTCCAAAATGTCACTTTAGAACTAGTAACGAAGGAATGTTGATTTGCTTCATTGAAAGCTTATTGTATTACTGTATTAAAAGCTCACTGTATTATGTGGAGTAGAGTATTATGAGAGAGAGATGGACTGAGCGATCATTAATCTGATAAAACATTCATTCTTCGCATTCATGATGAAACATTCGTTTGAATGTCTGCTGAGGAAAGTGTTATCTTTGTTGTAACATTAATATCCTTTCATCTGTTAAGGGTGATTTCTGAAGAGGCTCAGTGCATTTGTTAGCATTTTGAAACTAAAAATAACTTACGTTTCTAACCGCGTTTATTTTTCAGTCTAAAAGTCTTTACTGCTGACTCTTAAAAACAGTCTCTTTTTTCGCAATCTAATGGCAGAACAATGTAACTAAAATCACCATCACGAACACAAACATCGTTTCTCAATACTAAACACTTTTAAATACTATTTTTTTAATATAAAATATTATTTATTGAATAATAATATTTAATAAACAACAACAGCAGCCGTCATAAAAGTTGTTAGGCAATTCAGTCAAACGTACAAAGACAGCCATCTGATGTACAGCATTGAAGTTACATAAACATGATGAGATTTGGATAATAATTTAATGATACCAAAGACTACCCATTAGATTTACCCAAAACGAATTATATCTCATGTTTAACCACTATAGAGACTAGTGTTGGGGAAAGTTACTTTTAAAAGTAATGCATTACAATATTGCATAACTAATTACATTAGTTACTTTTTATGGAAAGTAATGTGTTACATTACATTGTTACTTTTACGTTACTTTTTAAATCTGAGCATGTCTTGCTTCTTTGTTTTTTAATATAAAAAATTCTACTTTTAGCAAAGGTTAAAGCCCTTTCATTCCAAAAATTTAAATGAATCAACCTCAGGCTGAAGCAAATATAAATTCATGTATGTACAGAAGAATGCAGGAGAAGAAAGTTAAACATTGCAAAAACAAAAAACACTGGTTAATAAAATGGGATTAAATACATATAGGATTTGTGATATTTAACATTTAATTATTGCAGGTTTGCATCAAATTCTGGGTTTGTATTTCAGTTTTTATTCATTTTGAGGAATACATGAATCTGTTTGTTTTTTTTTTTTTGTTTTTTTTTGAATGAGTAATTGCACGTTTTAATTTAGTCTAGAACTACAGTAACATCATGTTTACACAGCGCTTTTAACGCCTCTGCATTTATTCCCGATTTCTCTCAACATGGGGACAGGAGACTTAACTGTCAATAAATAGGAAAACAAAGTAACTGGCATTACTTATTTGAAAGAGTAACTCAGATATTTTCTTGTAAATTAAAAAGTAACGCGTTTACTAGTTACTTGAAAAAAGTAATCTGATTACGTAACTCACAATACTTGTAATGCGTTACCCCCAACACTGATAGAGACATCAGAGCCAGCAGTAAATTCCAGAAAATCTGGCCAAGGTGAAACTGCTCTTGGGTGGATTGCAAACTGCATATTTGAACTATAAACAAGTAGATTCTCACCTGAAAACCTCTTAAAACTAGATTCTGTGACACAAAAACAGTATTATTTATAAAATTACAGTGGATTATCGGCACCGATAACTTTGTGCTTAGCGTGCCGACATATAGTGAGTTGTGCTTGCGGCGACCCGAGTTCGATTCCCGTTTCGAGGTCCTTTGCTGATCCTGCTTCCCTCTCTCTGCCCAATGCTCTTCTGTCATCTCTCTACTGTCCTGTCCGTTAACCCTTTAACTGTCACCGTCCGCTCTGTGGAACGCCTAAGTTTACTTCACCATATTACAAATAAATTCTAATCTAATCATGACAAACTCTATATTGTTGGGAAGGTCTAAGACTCCTAAATAGATATTTTACCACTCTTTTGTGTTACAAATTATGTAGGAAAAGTAATAGATTAATTTATGACAAGAGTGCACCTCAAAAATCTACATCATAACAGGAGTTCTGACCTTTGTCACAAAAAGACGTTGCCTTTTTCCCTATCAAATCTTAAGAAATTATATATAACTGATAACTTAAAATCTCAAAATTCATCCTTTGAAAACCATTTTAAAATTAGACATTGCATTACCATGGAAATTGTACATCAAAATCATATTACAAACTGTTTTCGGTCATGAATTATAAAAATCTAACTTTGGATAGTGCATTTTCATGTCTATGTTCAAGATAAGGAGTGACAGTTAAAGGGTTAAAGGCATAAAAGCCCGAAAATACAACTTAAAAAAACATTACAGTGAATTTGGGGCGTCCGCCATAACACTCAGCAACGTCAGGAACCTGTTGGAGTTCTCGATTTATCAACACCCTTATTAGCCAATTAGATTCAAGAACCATAAATTACTATATCACTAATCAAAAATTATGTTTTGATATATTTACGGTAGCAGACTTACAAAATATCTTCATGAAACGTGATCTTTACTTAATATCCCAATGATTTTTGGCATAAAAGAAAAAGTGATCATTTGGATCAATACAATGTATTTTGGGCTATTGCTACAAATATACCTACCTGTGCTACTTAAGACTGGTTTTGTGGTCCAGGGTGGAAATATGTGACCCTGAACCACAAAACCAGTTTTATGTTGCACGGGTAAATTTGTAGCAATAGCCAAAAATACATTGGATAGGTCAAATTTATCGATTTTTCTTTTATGCCAAAAATAAAAGTAAAGATCATGTTTCATGAAGATATTTTGTACATTTCCCACCGTAAATATATCAAAACTCAATTTTTGATTAGTAATATGCATTGCTATGAACTTCATTTGGACAATTTTAAAGGCGATTTTCTCAGTATTTAGATTTTTTTTGCACCATCAGATTCCAGATTTTCAAATAGCTGTATCTCGGCCAAACATTGTCCTTTCCTAACAACCATACATCAACGGAAAGCTTGTTCATTCATTCAGCTTTCAGATGATGTAAACATCTCAATTTCAAGAAATTTACACTTATGACTGGTTTTTGTGGTCCAGGGTCACATTAAGATCAAACGACTTACGTTATCGATAATGTCAACTAATCGTTTCAGCCCTAGTCCTGATTAGGCGTCAATATGTGTCGAGGTGGTCACCTTAATTTCATGGGGTCTTTCTTAAAGCTCCGACATAAAATCTTTGTGCCAATCAATTAAACCTCCAAATCTCCAGCCTGTTGTGTACTACCAAATTACAATTTCTTTTAATTAATTACTCGACATTTTATTCAATCAAACAAAGCTCCTGAGATCACGGCGCTGACACCATCCTGTCATTCTTCATATGAAAGCGCCAATAGAGAGCTCAAATGTTTATCATTTCCACAGAGCCCCTTTAAGTCTGACAGGCTGATATGAGTAAGTGATGTTTGCTTTAGCGATCAGCGACAGAGGGGCTTCAGTTCTCACACATCGACTCGGCTCGGTACCTTCACTAACTTATCTCGTGTCATTATCTCCGGTGCTGACAGGTGTGCGTTAGATCTGCTCCAATCCTCAGAAGATTTCCAGAGTAAATGACACTTCTGGAGCGTGCTGATTGGCTGACGGCTGACATCCAGAGGAAGAAAGAAAGGCCGGACTATCCCTTCCTTCTACAACACAGATTTCTCGGTGCTCCCGAACGCGTTAAGCTTGTGGCAGGGCATGTTTTTTTTTCCATCTCTTAATTTCAGGGGGGAAAATTACCATTGCCTGAGCAGAAAAGATTATTCCTCATTTCCATTTCAAATCGCGGCGCTCTTGTGGCATCAGAGGCTCGCAGAAGGACGAGAACACGAGGACGACGCATTGTGAGCTGGATAAAACCTAGGCGAGATACACTCGCTTTTGAATCGATCCGACAAGTGAACATGTCTGAGACAGAGCTAATAGGATGTGTTATTTCCCAGAATGCTGCTTGGCAGTACGCAGCGGCCTTACAAAGATTTACAGGATTGGATTCGCACTCGTGGATCAGTAAAATACACACAGTGAACCTAGTTTCACCTGCTTTCTCATCGCTTTTGAGAACACGAGGCACCCGAAAAAGAGTTTGCTAGAACTGTGCAGCAGTCGAAAAGTTTCTCTGTCAAGATGCAGACCTCGTGCCCTGCGGTCTAAACACACAGATGAAAGAGTTAGATGTTTATTCATGTTGTTTTTTTGCATTTTTAGAGTCACTGTTTTTGTTAACAGTATGGTGTAAGAGATTCTCTGTGAGAAGGGTTCAGGTCATTAAAGGTGAAGTGTTTAATATCTGCACCTACCAAATGCAAAACTAGTGACTGTTTTCAAAAGGTTTCCCCCATTTTCTATTGGCTGACAAACGTATAGCTCCTCCCCATACTCAGCTTATTGGCTGAGCTGCTGTTGCTATGCAGAACTGCTTAGATAGCTCAAACAACTGGCTGTTTTGAGTGTCAGTGTTTACACTTTTCAGGTAAATAAACATTTAGATAGTTCAGTTAAGGTTGACTGTGCTACTATAGAAAGTTAGAGAAATTATTTAAGAGCATTAGAAATCAACATTCTATTCATCAAGAATACTTTAAAAGTCTACCACTGTTTCTACACAAAATAATTAAGCTTTTTATAAATGCTTTTAAAAATAAATGTTTTTTGAGCAGCAAATCAGCATATTAAAATGATTTCTGAAGGATCACGTGACACTGGAGACTTCTTTACGGAAATGAACCATGGTTTTTGGTGGATTGTTTTACTATAAATACCATGTGGTTAATTTCTTAGGTTTTATTTGTACTAAGGGCTTTTATTATCATAAGGGCTTCTAAAAAAATCGTCTTTGCATCACAGCAATAAATTACATTTGAAAAATGTTAAAATAGGAATTTTTTTTTTTTTTTTTTAGAAAATTAGGATGCAGTTTTCATTTTAAAGTTTTAGTAATTTTTTTTGCTTTTGTTATTTTTATTAGCTTATTATAGTTCACCCAAAAATAAATACTATTATTATATTTATTTATTATTTTTTAAATAAATTTTATTTTTATATTTTCAGATTCCATTTTATTTTAATTTTAAGTTTTATTAATTTTTTTATGTGCTTGTTATTTTTATTAGTTAATTGTAGTTCACCCAAAATAAATACTATTTATTTAAAATAAATACTATATATATATATATATTATATATTATTATTATTATATATATTATATATATTATTATTATTATTATTATTGTTTTTAATATTATTATTTTTATTTTTATTTTAAGTTTTATTAATTTTGTAATATGCTTGTCATTTGTATTAGTTTGTTATAGTGCACCCAAAATAAATGCTATTATAGAATGTATTTATTTTTTATTAATTTTGTCATATTTTTTTTGTCCACATTTTATTTTAATTTTAGGTTTTTGTCATTTTTATTAATTTATTATAGTTCACCCCAAAATAAATACTATTATTGTATTTATTAATTTTTTAAAAATAATTTTATTGTCAAATTTTCAGTATTCATTTTATTTTAATTTTATGTGCCTTTGTCATTTTAATTAATTTAATATAGTTCATCCAAAAATATATAATTTTATATTTTTAATTAATTTTATTGACATATTTTAATTTTAATTTTATTTTCATGTTAAGTTTTGTTAATTTTGTTAAGTGCTTTTGTCATTTTTATTAGTTTATTATAGTTCACCCAAAAATAAATATTATTCTTATATTTACTTTTTTTAAATAAATGTTATCATATTTACAGTTTTCATTTTATTTTAATTTTAATTTTTTTTCATTTTGTTATGTGCTTTTGCCATTTTTATTATTTTTGTTTTATATATTGCTGTTAATATATTTCTATTAATTCAACTGAAACTTATAAATAGTAATAAATAAAATAATAAATAATATCAGTTATATCTGTATATTTGTTTAAATAATTATTACTTATATTTGTTTAAATAAATAATTATTTGTTTATCTCAGGTATCTTGGATATCTTTGCATCACAGCCATAAATTACATTTGAAATTAGTTGCAATAGTTATTTTAGAAAATTTGATTTCAGTTTTCATTTTAAAGTTTTAGTAATTTTGCTATGTGCTTTTGTCATTTTTATTAGTTTATTAGTTCACCCATATATAATTACTATTATTTTATTTATTATTTATTATTTCTGAATTAATTTCATTTTCATATTTTCAACTTTTATTTTATTTTAAGTTTTATTAATTTTGTTATGTGCTTCTGTCATTTTTAATATTTTTTGTTTTTAATATTTCTGTTTAGCTTCCATTTTTTTATATCATTTTTTTAGTAATTTTGTAATTCAGCTGAAACTTATTTTAATAAATAACAATAAATAAAATCATAAGTAATATCAGTCACATCTGTATACTTGTTTTAAGAATTATTATTTATATTTGTTTTAAGAAAATTATTAATTCATTCATTATTATTAAATAAATTATTTATTTATCTTGGGTATTTTAGATATATTTACATCACAGCAATACATTACATTTGAAATATGTTCAAATAATTATTTTAAATTGTAATAATATTTCACACTATTACTGTTTTTCTGTATTTTTGATCAAATTAACGAAGCCTTAGTGGACATCAGAGACATCTTTTTAAAAAAACATCAAAAACACTGTGGGTAATATATATCCTATTCTACTGCTAAAATTATCTATTATCCAATGTATACATTTAAAATTTACAGTCTTTCTTTTCCAGGAAAATTAACCAAATATTTTGATGACTCATCCTGAACTGCAAGATTTCCTCCAGTCAAACACTCTAGAATGAGAATGTCCCACCTGTAATGTTGCCTGCAGCCAAATAGTTTTCACAAAAAAAAAAAAAGAAAAAAAAAAAAAAAGGAAAGGTATGAGCCCAGAAATATGTCAACACAGGACAGGAAACTGGAATTTTTTTTTTTACTGTACTTTTACATTTCAACATTTTCTTTACGGTCATCTTTATTATATAAAACAGTGTGAATCACTTTTGAAAACCTACATTTCTGATTAAAAACAGCATTATTATATAGAGCTCTTTGATTTGATTGATTTTTGTGTGTTTTAGAGTCAGTGATCTAGCTCCAGAGGTACATACAGATCAGCTCTGCTCGTCTAATATTGATGTGGCTCCTGCTTCGCTTTTAATAAGATGATTTTTAATGTCAATTAGTTCAAGTTGGTAGGAATCCTTCTCCATCAAAGGCACTGCATGGAAGATACGGGCTTCTCTCCGGCTAATCTCATATTGGCCAGCAGGATTATACTGCCCTCCTGTGTGGAAGTGCTGCATGGCACTGCATTGGTGCTTAAAGCTGCGGCGTCTCATTTCTTCTGTATTGGTTGTGTCTCTGTCCAGACGCTGCAGATGGGCATTCGTCACTTCTCAGGGTTGTTCGTGCTGCTGTGTGTGGGAGTGACCGGGGCCTTACTCACTCTGGCAGGAGAACACGCCTTCTACCGCCTGGTTCTGCCGCACATCCGTCGCAGACAGAAGTTTAAATACTGGCTTCACACCAGTCAGGTGAGCCGTGAGCACAGTTCACCCAAAAATAAAAACTCTACCATCCTTTACTCACCTGCTGACTTTGTTTCTCCTGTTTAACACAAAAGGAGATGTTTTGTAGAATGTACAAGCTGCTCTTTTTTCATAATGAAAGTAAATGGTGAACACGTATGTAAGATTTAGACTTCTGTTATTGTATGTTAACATGCTTTTTGTCAAGTGTGGAGTTTAGCTAAATATCTCCTGTTATGTTCCAAAAAACTTGACAGTGTTATTATTGTTAATGGAAAATAAAACTATTTAAAAAAAAAAAACATAAATACAAAAATTTTGTATCTTTTTGTAAAATTTTGCTTTGTCATTATTATTCAAATTTATCAATACTATTGTAGTATTTATTAATATTAGGAATTATTTTTATTTTCATATTTTCAGTTTTCATTTTAATTAAATTTTTTAATAATTTTATGTGCTTTTGTCATTTTTATTAATTTATTGTAGTTCACCCGAAAATAAATACTATTATAGTATTTATTAATATTTTTAATTAATTTTATTTTCACATTTTCAGTTTTTCATTTTATTTTAATTTTACATTATAGTAATTTGATGTGCTTTTGTCATTTTTACTAGTTTATTGTAGTTCACTCAAAAATAAATGCTATTAAAGTATTTATTAATATTTTGAATTATTTTTATTTTCGTTTTATTTTGTTTTCATTTGACATTATAGTAAATTTATGTGCTTTTGTCACTTATCAGTTTATTGTAGTTCACCCAAAAATAAATACTATTATAGTATTTATTAATATTTTGAATTATTTTTATTTTTTACATTTTCAGTTTCTCCTTTTATTTTAATTTTAAGTTTTAATAATTTTATGTGCTTTTGTCATTGTTATTAGTTTATTATAGTCCACCCAAAATAAATACTATTATAGTATTTACTAATATTTTGAATTAATTTTATTTTCATATTTTAAGTTTTTCATTTTATTTTAATTTTATGTTACAGTAATTTTGTGCTTTTGTCATTTTTACTAGTTTATTGTACCCAAAAATAAATGCTATTGAAGTATTTATTAATATGTTTAATTATTATTTTAATCTTATTTTGTTTTCATTTTAAGTTTTAATAATTTTATGTGCTTTTGTCATTTTTACTAGTTCATTGTAGTTCGCCCAAAAAATAAATGCTACTGTAGTATTTATTAATATTTTGAATTATTATTTTTATTTTATGTTAATTTAATTTTATGTTATTGCAATTTTATGTTTGTCATTTTCATCAGTTTATTATAGTTCACCCCAAAATAAATACTATTATAGTATTTATTAATATTTTGTCATTTTGATTATTATTTATACTTACTATTTATACTTTCATTTATTTTTATTTCATTTTTAGTAATTTTGTAATTTAACTGAAACATGTTTATTTGAAGTAATTAAATAATAAGGGTAATAATTAAACATATAAAATAAAAAGAAACAATAAATAAAAAATAAATAATATGTTCTGTATTTTAGTAATTATTTTATTGATTATTTAATTATTGTAACTTATATGTGTTTTAATAATTATTATATATCAGGTATCTTGGGTAATAAGTTAATACGTACAATGAGAACTTAACCTAGTCTTCATTAAATATTTAATAGCCAACGGATGTACTTAGAAATAAATAAATAAATAGTATTGCTTATATATATATATATATAATCTTTCAAAAAAGTTCAAAATTATATAAATAATAAGATTTTTTTTTTTTTTTTTTTAATAATTTACAAAATATTTTTTAGTTATAAAATAATACTATAATAACACTGAACCTAACATACATGTTTGAAGCGATGTGAGGCTGAGTAGGTAGCCAAATATTAATAGCTGAACGAACTGTTCCTTTAAAATGCTCATGATATTTGCCATTATCTGTGCTGGTTTTTCTGCATAATTTTAGCTGTCGCCAAGTTTATTATTCTATCAAAATGTTTCCTTTCTTCCTTCCACTGATAAGTGAGAGTAAGAATGGCAGGGCTGTGTTATTCACGGGGTGAAACTTTGACTGTGTAAATGAGCTGTGCTTGATCTCTCCGGGTCTTTCTCTGAGGGCTTGTGGAGGGATTACTGCCAAGCCGAGTCAGTAATTGCCATCTCTGGAATATTGATTTTTGAAATCAAAAGCATGATGTTGATCTCTTGCTGAGATAAATCCTTTTTTCTTTTCTTTTTCTTTCTTTTTTTGCAGAAAATCCACAGAGCTCTGAACATGACTTATGAGGATGTGAAACGACAGCGGGCGAACGCAGAGAAAAGGTTTTGACTTTGTTTTATGAATCTATTATTCATTTTAACAGCAGCTTATGGCAGCTTATTTCATTTTGAATGTCAAGGATACACTTGGGTTTAAATATATGTCTCATTGTTTTTTACTCTGAATGCTGCTGATGTTATTATAGCAAGATGAGGATCTTGTTGTGAAAGTGGAGCCCTTTTAATAGTTATATTTCATCCAAAAATAAATACTGTTGTAGTATTTCAGGGTTCCTCAAATCAATGCCCTGCAGAGTTTAGCTCAAAGCCTGATCAAACTCACGTACTTGTGTTTTTCTGTGGATCCTAGAGACCTATATTTTATTTTATATCTTTATATGTTAGTATTGTAAAATATATATATATTCAGTTTTCATTTAATTTTAAGTTTTAGTAATTTTATGTGCATTTGTCATTTTATATTAGTTTTTATTTTTTGTATTTCTATTTAGCATTAATTTATTTTTATTTCAGTTTTACTCATTTTTATAATTCAACTGCAACAATTTGGCACTTAAGTTTTTCATCTGATATTTATATTTTATTTTAATTAGCTTTATTTCAGTTATTGAAAGATGGACAACAATTTAGTGGTGATTTTTTTTTAATAGTTATAGTTCACCCAAAAATAAATACTATTATAGTATTTATGAAAATTTTGTATTATTTTTATTTTCAGATGATCAGTTTTCATTTTAATTTAATTTTAAGCTTCAGTAATTTCATGTGCTTTTATTTTTTTTTTTAAATTATTTTTGTTTTCTGTATTTCTGTTTAGCTTCCATGTATTTATTTTTATTTCATTTGTTGTAATTTTGTAAGTCAACTGACACATTCATTTT
The DNA here is from genome assembly GCA_036247105.1 of Cirrhinus mrigala. Lineage (NCBI taxonomy): Eukaryota > Metazoa > Chordata > Actinopteri > Cypriniformes > Cyprinidae > Cirrhinus > Cirrhinus mrigala. The sequence goes on from CM070017.1 coordinate 18,627,018, forward strand.
TAAGACAATATTTCTACTTTTTTGATTTTACGTTTTTTTAATCTAATATGTATATTTTACTTTATTTTAGTTAATGAAAATTAATTTTAATAGTTAAGAAAAACACTGTGCTGTTGATGTTTTTACAGCAAGCAGATCTTGTAATGATGGACAATAATTTAATTAATATTTTGAATAAGTTTTATTTTCAGTTTTCATTTTACTTTAATTTTACGTTTTAGTAATTTTATGTACTTTTGTCATTTCTATATTTTTTTGTTTTCTATATTTCTGTCTTCCATTTATTTTATTTCTTTTTTAGTAATTTTGTAATTTAACTGACATATTTATTTTTAATTATTTTACAATACAGTATTTCTACTTTTTTATATTTTAAGTTTTTCATTTAATATTTATATTTAATTTTATATCAGCTTTATTTCAGTTAATGAAAATTATTTTTAATAGTTAACAATAACAACATTGTGCTGTTGATGTTTTTACAGCAAGCAGATCTTGTAATGATAGATAACTTAATTAATATTTTTAAGTATTTTCTTCATATTTTCAGTTTTCATTTTACTTTAATTTTTAGTTTTAGTAATTTTATGTGCTTTTGTCATTCATATTATTTTTATTTCTGTTTATCTTCCATTCATTTTATTTCATTTTTAGTAATTTTGTAATTCAACTGACACATTTACTATATATATATACTTTTTTCTTATTTTAAGTTTAGTAAAGTTAAGCTTAGTAAAATTTCAGTTAATCAAAATTATTTTTAATATTTAATAGTTAACAATATTTAACTTGATGTTTTACAGCAGATCTTATAATGATGGACAATAATTTAATTAATATTTTGAATAATTTTTATTTTCAGTTTTCATTTTACTTTAATTTTAAGTTTTAGTAATTTTATGTGTTTTTACTGAAAATAAGTTTTTAGTTACTGAAGTAAAATTTCAGTTATTCAAAATTAGTTTTAATAGTTAAGAGTTAACAATATTTAACAATGTTTTACAGCAGATCTTGTAATAATGGACAACAATTGAATTAATATTTTTAATTATTTTAGTTTAATTTTTAAGTTTTAGTGATGTTATGTGATTTTGTAATTTTTTATTATTTTTGGTTTTCTATATTTCTGTTTATCTTCCATTTATTTATTTATTTTTTAGTAATTTTGTAATTCAACTGACATTTTTTAAAAATATATTTCTTTTACAATTATTTTTCTACTTTCTTAACAGTTTTTCATGTAATATTTATATTTTATTTCAGCTTCATTACAGTTAATGAAAATGATTTTAAATAGTGTTGTTGAAGTTATTACAGCAAGCTGAGCATCTTGTAATAGAGGACAATTATTCATATTTTGAATTAATTTGTATATTTTCAGTTTATATTTTAAATTTAGTTTTAGTAATTGTATGTGCTTTTGTCATGTTTTTCAATATTTCTGTTAAGCTCCCATTTAATTTTATTTAATTTTTAGTAATTTTGTAATTCAGCTGACAAATATTTATTTTTAATTATTTTCCAAGACAATATTTGTTTTTGTTTTTTTTTAGTTTTTCATGTAATATTTAATTTCAGCTTTAATGAAAATGATTTTTAATAGTTAACCATAACAACATTGTGCTGTTAATGTTATTCCAGCAAGCAGAGGTTCTTTAGAGTAGCCCTATTATAGAATTTATTCATATTTTGATTTTTATATTTTCAGTTTTCATTCAATTAAGTCTTAGTAATTTTATGTGCTTATTTTCTTTCCACAACTTTTCCACATTTCCACGACTTTCTCTTCACATGGCGACACGTTGATGAATATTTTGGCTGCTCTTTTCACTATAATAAAAGTAAATGGGAACTGGAGCTGTCAAGCTCCAAAAGCACAATTAAAGAACCATAAAAGTAGTCGATGTGACTCAGCTTCACAAAAAGTAAGAATATAGCACACAAGTCATATTGATCACTTCCTTTATGGTGTTTTTTGTCATTTTGAAACTTGAGAGCAGACAGAAAAGGATATCCTTCAAAAAAATGCAATAAACAATGACAGGATTTATCTGAATCCCTTTAACAAAATCACTTATCTTGGCTCTGTCTTCCTAGTTGCAACATCCAGAAAGCCCAGCCGCATCCGCCACCTCCACCTGCTCCGCTCGGATCCTTCGCCAGATGGAACAACGAGAGCGCCAAGGCGGTGCAGGAACCCAAAGACAACAAAAGGGTCCATTTCAACCTGGAGACTCTCAACACGCGCCGACTCCTGCCGCGCGTCATGACGGAGGGGGGTCAGGCCAGCTCTGGTTCCGCCTCAGCGTTGAGCTCCGGGGCTGGGAGTTTATTGGCGAGAGTGTGTGAAAATGGAGGCCCCGTTCAGCGACCCGCCCCCTCCTCCTCCTCCTCAGTGAGATCCTCGAGCCCCTCTAGAGAGAGCGAGCTGGAGGAGCTCCAGGTCAAGATCGAGGAGATCCGCGGGCATTTGAAAGCTGCTCTGGCTCGTAGGGCGGAGCTTCAGACTACACTGGCTAAAGAACGTGCAGCCGCAGTCATCGCCCCGCCCACTACGGCGGCTCCGCCCACAGTCACGGCCACCATTTGCCCCGCCCTCACCAAAGAGCCAGCAGATCTGAAAAGGTGATGCTCACACGGACTGAAGTGAACACGTATGACAATAGACATGTTTTTCTATCTTTCTCCTCCCAGAAAAACTTTCATATCTACCTGGACTCTTTTAAAATCATCATGCTAAGGCAACATTGATCCTTGGTACGGTTTTGTTAACGATACTGCTAATAGGGCCTCATGTGGCTTATTTTCTAAAGCCCTGCTGTGAAAGCAGGAGCGTCCTGGATTTTTTCAAATCATTTGGATGTTGAAAAGCACCAAGCAAGTCCATGCTTTCCTCTCAGAGCTTTGTTTATTCACATCCCAGAAGGAGCTTTCTCTCTGCCCGGCTGTTGTTTTCTTGGTGGATATGGATCTGAATAAAGCCCCGTTGCACCCGAGGCCTCGTCACGGAGTCAAAGGTAGAACAGAACATTGACTTTGCTGCTTTGGTAGCGATTTTATAGCTTGGTTGTGTCTCGAAACTGCTACTGTTATTGACCTTTTTCCTCTCCATACAGTCATATGGACATATGAATGGCCAGGTTGCCTGTTTGAATTACGTTTGATGTTCCAAGAAATAAATGTGATCTTGTCATACATTCGGAATCTTGCTTAAAAACATTTAGCTCAGAGTTCCCTGGATAATATCTTTAAAGGGGTCATCGGATGCCCATTTTCCACAAGTTAATATGATTCTTTAGGGTCTTAATGAAAAGTCTATAACATGCTTTGGTTAAAATCTCTCAATGGTAGTGTAAATAACACCTTTTTTACCATGTCGGCTCTGCAACAATCATCCTGTTCTGGTCGAGGTTGCTTTAAATGTTAATGAGCTCTGCTCGCCCCGCCCCGCCCCTCTCTTCTCTTTGTGGAGTGACGAGCCCATTTACTTTTGCTGCTAAACTTGCTAACTAGCACGTTATTAGGAAAGGCGATTGCAAAGATTCATAAAAAAAAGCCTTATACTCACTTCTGCTCATACTCACAAGTGAAGCTGGATCACGAATGATTTGCGCAAACATAGACACATTTATGTCGATCGGGAGGCGCATTCCATTCACAAACAAACGTAATCCACTGCATCTTCAGCGGCTCAGATGTCGGGAGTAAATGACGACCACTATGTTAATTATTACATCCAGCAACACCACACCGCAATCGCTCAATCGGAGATATTCTTTTGTCTAACTTACATCCCTGCTCCGGCATCGAAACAATGGAGGTCGGACTGTTACAGCTGATTTAAGGCGGGTCTGAGGTAAGACGCTCATGTCAATCAACTATTGTGGGAGTGGCCTCTGTCGGTGTGACGCCACAACCACAGGCATCTGAGAACGGCTCGATTGGAAAAAGGGGATATTATTTTTACAGATTAATTAAAAACCACTGCATGGATTTTTATCATTATAGGGTAGATGTGTACATACACTGCCAACACATTAATGTTCAAACAACATGTAAAAGTGAACTTTGCATCCAATGACCCCTTTAAACATAATGCTGATTTTATTACAGTCCCAGCGATGAACCACCAAACATTTGCTGGTTGCACAGGTACAGTAAGAGAGAAAATACTGCAATGCATTATGAAAGCAAGTATATATCAGAAACATTACTATTATAGTTGAGAGAAACATTCGTTTGATGCACAGTCAACTATCTAGTTGATGTTTCTGTCATTAAAGTAATGGCTCTAGATAATGCACTTATGATTTATGCTTGCTTATATGATGCTGGCAAACATTTAGGATATTCACTTCAAATAGATGTTGTTGACTGATGCTTTCTGATGATGGTGGATTTTTTATTTATTTATTCAGTTTTTTGTTTTTTTTTAAATTAAATTCCTACAGTAAATTCATGTGGAAAATATCTACTTTCCATGAATGGGTTACACACACACACACACACACACACACATATACATAGCCCTTGCAGAATATGCAAAATTTTAATCATTTTAACAAAATAAGAGGGGATCTTGAAAATTGCATGTTATTTTTGATTTAGCACTGTCCTGAATAAGCTATTTCATATAACAGATGTTTATATATGCTCCACAAGACAAAATAATAACTGAATTTATAAAAATTACCCCGTTCAAAAGTTTACATACCCTTGAATCTTAATACTGTGTGTTGTTTCCTGGATGATCCATGACTGTTTTTATGTTTTGTGATAGTTGTTCATGAGTCCTTTGTTTGTCCTGAGCAGCTGCCTGCTGTTCTTCAGAAAAATCCTCCAACTTCTTTGGTTTTCCAGCAGCATCTGCATGTTTGAACCCCTATTTAAACCAAATGTATGATTTTGAGATCCATCTTTTCATACTGAGGACAACTGAAGGACTAAAGATGAAAACATTTACAGATGCTCAAGAAAGCAACACAAAGCATTAACTTTTTTAATTGGATGATCAGGGTAAATTGTACTTAGACATGTAAATATTTATGTAGCTTCTGAAGTGCAATATTAAATGAGGGGGAAAAAAAATCTGTAAACAAAATAAGAAAAATGTGCACATCTTCCTGTTCAAAAGTTTACACCCCTGTCTCTTAATGCATTGTGTTGCCTTCTTAAGCATCAGTAAATGTTTTTACCTTTTGTAATAGTTGTGTATGAGTTCCTCAGTGGTTCCTCAGTGGTTCTCGGTGTTAAAAGATGGATCTCAAAATCATAAAGTGACTTTTGGAAAGTGTTCAAATAATGTAGGAGCTGGAGGATTTTTCTGAAGAACAGGATGCAGATGAACTGCTCAGGACAAACTAAAGAAATCATGAACAATGATCACAAAAGATAAAAACGGTCATGGAACATCCAGGAAACACACAGTATTATGATTCAGGGGCATGTAAACTTTTGAACAGGGTCATTTATATAAATTCAGGTATTGTTTTTTCCCCTCTTATTTTGTTAAAATTAGGAGCACAACTATATATATATATATATATATATATATATATATATATATATATATATATATATATACACACTATATAAAAACTTACCACACAATGAGTGTGACAGGATTGCAAATTTATCCTAAATTTAGCCATAGCCATATTAAATTGTTTCATTTGTCCTTACAATAGCTTGGCTGAGTTTAACAAATGCGGTAAACACTAAAATATGTATATTAACTTTAATATTAAACTACTGTCTTCTCACCATGCTGTGGAAAAAGTCTAAATGATGTTGCTGAAGTAACAGAAAAAATACTGTTTTCCTTTAAAAATTAATTGAAAATTATGATATTAAAAAAAAAAAAAAAATACAGTTAGCTGCATTTAACACCTCTGGACATGTTTTAAACAAGTGGAACTATCCTATTCATGGAATGTGCCTTGGCCTATTCCATGACGCTTATTTAAGTAACTTAATTATTTATAGAATATATAATTATTAATTACAGAATATAAATCTTTTAAAATGGCTAAACTTGCATTTTAAGCTTTCCTGTTAACCCATGTAAATTATTGAGTAGTTGATTCACACACATTAAAGGGTTAGCTCACCCAAAAATGAAAATTTATCATTAATTACTCACCTTCACGTTGTGCTAAACCCGTAACGCGTTCGTTGATTTTCCGTAACACAAATTAAGATATTTTTGATGAAATCTGAGAGCTTTCAGACCTTGCATAGAGAGCAACACAACTGGAATGTTACGTCAGAACGCCAACTCCTGCGTTGACAGCACCACACACATGCGAAGACTGACACTTAAAGGGATAGTTCATCCAAAAATAAAAATTCTGTCATTAATTACTCACCCTCATGTTGTTCCAGACCCGTAAGACCTTCTTTTATTTTCGGAACACAATTAAAGATATTTTTGATGAAAGGTCTCTGACCTTCCAATAGACAGCAAGGGTATGGACAAAGTAGCCCATGTGACATCTGTGGTTCAGTAATTCAATAACAAATGGCTCTGTAATTTTACGAAGCTACGAGAATACTTTTTTTTTTTTTGCGCAAAGAAAACAAAAATATCGACTTCATTCCACATTTTCAAAATGATCAACAAAAGTAGTCCATATGACATAAGTGGTTCAACTGTAATTTTACGAAGCAATGAGAATACTTTCTTGCGCGAAGAAAACAAAAATAACGATTTTGTTCCACATTTTCATCTCTACTGCATCACTTGTGGACGCGTGTGGCGGCGCTGACTCGGATCAATAGATTTCAGTAGCTTTCATACAGTGTGCGTCGTTCTCCGTGTGCGTGTTCAACGCCATAACGGCGGATCTGGGTTAGCATCGACAACGCTGCACGCATACGTGGTGGTAACATACTCTCATGAACATGAGTAGAGACGAAAATGTGGAACAGAATCGTTATTTTTGTTTTCTTGGCGCAAGAAAGTATTCTCATTGCTTCGTAAAATTACAGTTGAACCACTGATGTCACATGGACTACTTTTGTTGATCATTTTGGTACTTCTCTGGACCTTGAACGTGGTAGTACCCTTGCTGTCTATGAAGGGTCAGAGACCTCTCGGATTTCATCAAATCAAATTAATATCTTAAACTGTGTTCCGAAAATGAACGAAGGTCTTACAGGTTTAGAACAACATGAGTGTGAGTAATTAATGACAGAATTTTCATTTTTGGGTGAACTAAACCCATTAAGAGAAGAAATTGTTGGGGGGAAAAAAAAAAACAAAAAAAAAGTAATTATTTTTGTTTTCTTTACATTCAAAAAATTCAGCTTCATAACATTACAGTTGAACCACTTATCACATGGACTATTTTATCGATATCTTTACTACATCTCTTTGCCTTGACTGTCAGTTGTGTTGCTGTCTAAGCAGGGTCCAAAATATCTTAATTTGTTCTTTATGGCTTTGGAACAACACAAATTTTAATTTTTGAGTGAACTATCCCTCCAACATAGTCAGATATTTTCTTTCATCTGTCTTCTCAAACTTTCATGGCAGCAGAAGGTTTTTCCTACTTTGTAAATGTGTTCATTATATTAATTATATTCTTCAGAGAAGTGATTGTACTCTGTCATTTGAAGAAAATCAAACTGAGGAGCTCCATGTTTCAGTTGCGTGTGCTCTAGAGTTAATCATAAACTCTGGTTCGTCTGATCTAAACCAGCTGAGTTTGTTTAACCAGCTTTGTGTAACAGGCGACTCAAAGATGAAATAACCACAAACAAAGTTGTAAGTGGAAATTAATTTCATCTCTTTATGCAGTTTTTAAACATTACAGATAAATACATTTGAATGACAGAATCGAGTTTATCACAGAACCGAGAATTATTTTCTTTTCTGTTTCTGTCTAGACATCCTACACGATGCATCTAAACACTACAATCATCTGTTTCCTCTGACAATGGCAAATAGGCACAAAAAAATAATATTGAGGAACTGATCACGAAACCATAAATCACTCTTTCAGACCTGGAATCCTTTATGGATCTGAGCCTTACAAAATATTGCACAATTTGAATTTAAAAAAAACAAAAAAAAACAAATCCAGAGCCTGGCTTTTACTTGCCATGTTGCATAGCCTTTAAATGACCCTCCCCATCCACAGTCATACGTCACAACAGTTTCCTTTGTTCTCTTAGTTTGCGTTGCATTTAGTGAAGTTTTTACACATGGTCATGAAGATCAACAAATCTTCTGTTATGAGACCGCCATGATCTTCCCAAGTCAACATATGGAGAAACCTCTACAAAAGTAGAATATGTAAAGACAACAGACTTCTAGATAAGTGACTTAAGTGAATGGGCTGCAAAGCTGTGAAATGAGCACAGTCTGACCTTCTGAAATTCTGCTGAAGTAACTACCAGTTGCTATTTTCTCTACTAGCTTTGAAGCCTATGGTAAGGCTATCGACCCCAGTGTACTTGGCCAAAGACGGAAACAAAAGGTTAATGTTCGGTTTTAGAAGCGTAAGGCAATAATCTATACACCCGCTCTATCAAAGCCTGACTTGACCTGAAGAAAAACCAACGACTCGCTGATGAGTTTGTGCAAAAGACACGTCTGTCTAAACTAACCACAAAAATGTCTCTTGATGAGGATTGGAAAGCACAGAAATGACCCCATGACAGAGCTTTTAATGAGGATTATGTGGAAGGAGGACTTATTCTGAGAATAATGTTGCTCTGACATCACCTCCCCACTTTCTTTTGACTGGCAGACTCACCAATGAACTACAACAAAGCACTATGACCACCAATAGCATCGGATTCAGGAGTCAAGCTGCTCCACACGACAACGCAACAGCAGGTCGTGAGCTAGATTTCAAATCGCGTAAGGAACATTTTGGCGGCTCGTTGCAGTAAACAAAGGTAGTAGGGACAAAAACTATTTTATCATGACTAAATAAACTTTCACTGCTTCAAGTAGGCAGCGTTAATGTTATGTCATTAGAGGAATGGAAAGGAAGCCGAAACAATCCTTGCACAAGATGTACAAAGTACGTGTATTCAGATTTAAAGATTGCCGCCAGTGCAGCCCGCTGATACCTGCAACTCCATAATCAGGAGCAACAAAAAGTACCATTATTGAGCGATACATCACATTTTAAACTGAATACTCCCTGTATTAAAAGTTAATTATTTAAAAAAAAAAAAAAAAAAAAAAAAAAAAGAGAAAATCACATGTAAAGACTTCAAATGATCACACCCTCACACATGGCATCATTTCGACAATTCAATACGAATTTACTCTTAAGAACATGATTAGACGACGGAAATCTGCTTCGGCCCTCCTCATGTTCACGTTGGAGGTTTACAGGATGTAATTACATAAAGCTCCATCACGGATTCTCCTCTTGATGCCTTCTGGATTAATTTACAGAGAGGGGTGGCGACTGTAGAGCGTGGATTCATTCGTTGAGAATGGGGGTGTGCAATTCAAGCTGGGGCGGAGTGAGAGTCCGAGCTCTCGCTATTGTTCTCTGCCTTGTCGTCCCAGTCCGTGGTGCCTTTAAGCGTTTCTGCAACTCTGCAGTCTGTGTGTGAGGTCATTGGGGAGGAAGGTTCGGATTCACTCTGCCCTCCTCCACCACCAGGGGGACCCAGACCTTGAGCGCAACCCCGTCCTGCAGGTATGCTGGCTGCGCTAATGTTTCCGACTTGGTTCTCTCCTGGTGTGCTCGGACCACACAGCTCTGTTACCCCTGCGCCAGACGACGTTGGTTCCTGGATCCCTCCTGGCTCCAAAAGTGACTCGCTCAAGTGTGGAACTGACAAGACGTCTGGGCCAATGGCGATCTCGGCCATCCAGTCAAGGTCGGAGTTTGATGGGTCAACGGGCAGGCCGGTATTTACCACCAAGCCGTTGTGGGTTTCGAGCAGAGGTTGGTCCTGAGCGGCTTGCCGGTCCTGGGCGTTAGTGTTTGCATTAGTGGCTGCGTTAGCTTGGCCGGCAGGCGCAGCGTTGCTAGTGTTGTTGTTAAGATTGTCCTGCAATGCAGTCTGGTTTCCTTGACCCACCTGCTGGTTCTGAAGCAGCATCTCCTGGATCCGGATCTGCTGCAAGATGGCCGGTAGCTCGTAGTGATGGAAAAAATAGATCATTGAGTGCTGCGGAAGATAAAAAAAATGAAAATGAGCAGCATGCAACTCCACAGATTGCCAGTTACACTGAAAAAAAGCTGAAATGAGATACCTGAATGAAGAGCCAGGATGTGACCAGAGCCAGGCTGCTGTACTGGCCGTTAAAGCGGTAATGATACGCATAGAAGGCAAAGTGATACAGATAAAAGAATCTGAAAAACAGCACAAGAGGTCTTTCAGATGTGTTATCCTTAACGTGACAATTGTACAATGTGGCATTAACCACCGAAAACAACCTAGTGAGCTGCCTTTCTGTCCATTCCCTACATAGGGAGCTCACATTGACAATTGATTCAATAAGAAGCATTTCAGTACACCATACAAATAATGATAAAGTTCACCCAAAAATGAAAATTCTGTCATTATTTACTCACTCTCGTTAGACCTTTGTTCATCTTTAAAACACAAATTAAGATATTTTTGATGAAATCCGAGAGTTTCCTGACCCTGCACAGACAGCAACGCAGCTGCCACATTCAAGGCTTAGAAAGATAGTAAGGACATTGTGTCAGTCTTTGGCACTTGTTCACGAGAGTAACACGACACATGCGTGTGCATTTATCTGCTTGTAAACAAGGCCCAGCGCATCCAGGCTCCACATCAGAACACCAGCTCCTGCATTAGCAGCACAACACGCCTGCGTGGTGGTTCTCTCATGAAAGTGTTATTTTTGTTTTCTTTGTGCAGCTTTGTAAAATTAAGGTTGAACCACTGATGTCACATGGACTATTTTAACAATGTCCTTACTACCTTTCTGGGCCATTAACATGTCAGTTGCGTTGCTGTTTATGCAGGATCAGAAAGCTCTCGGATTTTTTCAAAATTATCTTAATTTGAGTTCCAAAGATAAACGAAGGTCTTCCAGTTGCGGAACAACATGAGAGTGAGTAATTAATGACAGAAGCTTCATTTTTGGGATGCTAACAACATGATACTTAAAGCTTAAAATAACAAAAAGAGAGTCCCACTCTTTTTGACCAATGACTACTGGCAAATAATTTTTAAAAATACTTCTGATTCCAATTGATTTACCAATGAACCATTCAGACTATTTTGTGAAACAGTTTGCCAAAATAAGCTAAACTTTTTAGCTTAGCTATAAAGAACAAGGGAAGAATTACCAGTATTTTTAAAATTTCTCACTAGACACCATTCCTGAAAATGGGATTAATAATTAATTAATAATTATAATTGTTAAATAATCAGCATGTTGATTAGCCCTATAAAACCTACTTTGTTTTTGTTTCTGAAATATAGGCTGTCATTTAGTTTTGTTTGGATATATTTACACATTTATTGATTCATACATTCATTTATACAACCACAGTGACTAAGCGTCAGGGCTTGTAAATAAATAAATAAATAAATAAATAAATAAATATTCAATCGGTTCACTCAGAGCAGAATCGATATTTTAACGTTTCGGTTCCTGTGTTCCTCTATATTATCATTCCGAAACTGGTTTGAGCAGAAAAAAAATACTGGTTAATAACGTTATTTATTTTTTTATTATTTTAATAATAATAATAATAATAATAATAATAATAAAATCTTTACAAACATCATAAACAGTTATTAGTTTCCTTCTCTACACAACAATTCCTTTGGAGTTAAGGTTATGCGCTTAGGGTATAAAAATGTCAATCCAAAAACATTTGTTTTGCAGCTTGTTTTGTTAATCTGTCAACAATTAAAGTGGAATATTTTGTGCATAGGCTTATATTTTATGTAAGCCTATAGTTTTATTCTGTTTTCTCCATGTTGAATCCATACACTATCCTCTCTAATGCTGGTGCATTGCCATTGCGCCTTACCTATGATGAGTTCACAGCTGAGCAATGGCATTTCACTTGTTGGATATGTCAGCTCACATTTGCATAGACCGTACTACTTGAATTCATGATTGGTTGACAGCAAATTCAAATATTAAATGGAGCGATAAAATAACGTTATTAACCGGTTAATGGCCATATCAAATTTTCGATTCTGTTCGGAACTATAACACTTGATTTCGTTTCTGGTTCTGTTCCTGTCAAAATTTCATCCGTTTCCGGTTTTAAGTTTCATTCCTTGAACCGGTTTAGAGCCCTTCTAAGCGCTAATAGCTGCTTCATGACCAGTTTTAAAAGTTCTGTGTAAATTCCTCTAGGGGCAAAATTGTGACAACTGTATGCAAATGTTGGAGACATACTGAAAAGGCAGATTAATGTCAAATATATTAATATCATAGTTATTGGAACAATGAAATCTAGTCTGTGTGAAACTAATCAAGCTGAAATGTGAGATTGTGATTTGATACATTCAGAACAAACTGTTAACTTTTGTTCTGAAGCTCTCCTATAGCTGCAAGAGTAGAGCATGGCACTAGCAATGCCAAAGTCAAGGTTTGATTCCCAGGGATTGCATGAATTGATAAAACGTATACCTTGAATCAACTCGCTTTGGACAAAAGCATCTGCCAAATGAACTAGAGGAGAGCTAGAGAAGTCTGGTAAGACACCTGAACCACTGGCATTTATCTGTGGTGATGTGATAACATACCTGAGCCAGTGGCGCTTGCTTGTATTGGTGTGGCAGCAAATGGCATCATACTGGTCTGCCAACCAAACAATGAGAATAATGTAGAAGGCAGTGGTTGTGTCATTGAAAAACTCAGACATGATGGCCTCCATCCCTGCAGACAGGATCAAAAAGAGGGCATTTGGTGTTTCATAGAACTTTTTAATAATAAATTGTCATGTAATATACCAGTAAACGTGGAGAGAGATGCATAAAGACATGAGAGCATCTCTCCAAAAGCCAGCAGGGAGCTCTACCTACCCACAAGAGCCAGGATGACAGTGAGGAGAGGGGCGGCAGGGAAGGCAATGGTCATATTCATCTCCAACATCTGGAGAAGGTCCACTGAAGAAAAAGAAGACATCAGAGAGACTCTTGTTATAATAATGGCTTTTTACTGTGTTATGGACTTGGTACATCATTAATGAATTGTTATTCAGTGATCAAGACCAAAGAGGCTGATGGGAACTTACCTATAAACACAAAAATCTGGTGGTGCGAGTACCGCAGCAGCATGGAAACGGACAGAGTCTGAGACAGAAAATAAGAAATGACTCAAGAGTTTCTATTTGATTCAGCAAGGAATAGTTCACCCAAACAATTACAATTCTGTCATCATTTACTCACTTGTATGACTTTTCATACAGTTTTAAAGTACTGTAAGTGAACAATAACAAAGCTACAAAAAAAGCATCAAAAAGGAGCAAACAGACCAAGCTTGAAGCCTTTTACTGCAAGTTTGCAGGCAAATCATTCTTTTCAGTCAGACTGTTTCAGTCAATCAGTTCATCCAACTCACCAAATCAATCTGAATACAAATTCTTGACTAAGTGATTTGGGCACAGTTGGTAACACCTTGTTGATGGGAAAGATTATTAGTAATTACTTTAATTTCACTCTGTTTCTCACCCAAAGCTATCATATGACTTAGAAAATTCAGAATATAGCACATAGGCTGCATTTAGAATAATTTAAGGTGATTTTAAACATTTTTTCAAGTTTGAAAGATCTAGTCACCATTTGTTATAACTAGAACACAGTAAAAATTTTAGCTTGTGTTCCATGAAAATGAATAATGGATTAAAAGGATCAGTTTTCATTTCTAGGTAAACTAATTACCAAAATGCTCAAACTGAACTACTTACAAACTTACAAACCAATCACTAATAATCATCTGCAATGCAAAGGCTGCTATGGTTGAGAAAAGTACTTACAAAGATAACCATGATTACAAAGGCTGCTAGGTAAGAGGTACGAGCCATCCACATACTGACAAAACGGTAGTGTTCTCCAGAGACCACGTTTCTCAGAAATCCTAAAAACAAACAAAATCACACTCACTTCATAGTTACAGTATCAACAAAACAGCATTCTCAAGAGAGAGGATCTAAACTACCTTTGTTTTCCTCATTCTCTGCTAAAGCCTTCACACTGGACATCAGGATATCGTCATAACCCAGGCATTCATCCAGGAGAAAGCGACTGAAACCATCTCCAAAGCACTGATCCTTCATGGGGTCTGCAGAGAGAGATAAAGTACCACTTTATGCTTTCCCTTTTAAAAAAAAAGGTATGAAGTCTATTGGTTTTATAGGGGAAAGAAAATATTGTCATTCAAAACTTTTATGACCTTCTTATAGAACTGCACAATAATTGGCAATGAATTTATTATTCATTTCATTATTATTGTGTTTTTTTACCATTATATCAGAATTACTGCACTTTCACACAAGAACAAATCAAGAGAATGTCAACTCGCATGATTTGCTCACAGATTTAGTCGTAGCCAATGACTTAAAGAAGAAGTCGACATCCAAAACAAAGATTCACATATAATGTACTCACCCCCTTGTCATCCAAGATGTTCATGTCTTTCTTTCTTCCGTTGTAAAGAAATTATGTTTTTTGAAGAAAACATTTCAGCATTTTTCACCATATAATGGACTGATATGATGCCCCGATTTTGAACTTCCAAAATGCAGTTTAAATGCGGCTTCAAACGATCCCAAATGCAGTTGTAAACGATTCCAGCCAAAAAAGAAGAGTCTCATCTAGTGAAACGATTGGTTATTTTCATTTAAAAAAAATACTATTTAAATACTTTTTAATCTCAAACGCTCGTCTTGCCTTGCTCTCAATGAACTCCAAGTATTCTGTCTCAAGACAGTTAGGGTATGTCGAAAAACTCCATACATATTTTCTCCCTCAACTTCAAAAATCATTTCAAAATCATCCTACATCGCTGCAGAAGTACCGACCCAGTCTTCGCAAAGTGAACATGCAAAGAAGATCAAACACCCTTAACAAAAAAGGTAAAACAACGATATAGGACGATTTTCAAGTTGAGGGAGAAAGTTTTTCGACATACCCTAACTGTCATGAATTGGAAAAAAACAGTCCAGGCAGAGTAAGACAAGACGAGCGTTTGACATTAAAAAGTATATAAATTGTATTATTTTTATGAAAATAACCGATCGTTACGCTAGATAAGACTCTTCTTCCTTGGTTTACAACCGCATTTGGGATCGCTTGAAGCCGCAGTTAAACTGCATTTTGGAAGTCCAAACTCGGGGCACCATATCAGTCCATTACATGGAGAAAAATGCTGAAATGTTTTCCCTCAAAAAACAATTTCTTTACGACTGAAGAAAAAAAAAAAAAAGACATGAACATCTTGGATGACAAGGGGGTGAGTACATTATATGTGAATCTATGTTTTGGAAGTGGACTTGTCCTTTAAAGAAAACAGATGATTAAGTTGTATAAAACTTTCATGTGAGCAGAATCTCTCAATAGAGATAACTAAACTCCAATTTACATGTCTGCTGATGTTTTCAGCTCACAATGTAGAGAAAGTGCATGTACATGGTTGCCAGGTTGTGAAGATTAACTAAACCACTGGACATAAATGTATCCAGTTAAGAGAAAAACTGATTGGAGCTTTAAACTAGGGCTGTCACGATTTTTTTTTATATTAAATTCAAGGACTCGGTTACAAAAATGCCAACACAGGAGAATATACCATCTTTCTAAATGCTAACCATTCATTACGACTTCAAAATAAAAGTTTAAACTCTTGCTCTGAGTTTGCGTGTTTTAACGTCCACGCGTTTTTGTTTAAGAAATGACAGTGGCTGTAGCATTTCTATCATAAAGAAGTGGCTAAATATTAAAAATTAAGTGGACATCTGAATTAAATGTTGTTCAGTCAATATTAAACAAGGCCGTCTGGCTGCTGGTGCCATTTGCAGGCATTTGATATAATACATAATGTACACAAGTTACATTTTTCTATTACATTATGAATTTTAACAGTTTTGTTCAATAAAACCATATGATTACTTGCTTTTCATATTTTATTTAAACCAATTACTATTGCCTTATTGCTATTATATATGTATGTATATAAGTCATTTTAAAGCCTATTGTTTACTTAGGTATATTTTTATTACCACAAAAAGGATCTGAGTACTCGATTAATCGTCAGAATAATCGACTGATTACTCGATTACCAAAATTATTGTTAATGACAGACCTACTTTAAATGTTTGACATCTGGCAACCACAACCATGAAAGCTTGTTGAGCCTTGCTAGATCCAAGATAAAGCGAGTGGCAAATTATGTTCAAAATGTTTTTAGAAAAATAACCAGAGGATGAATATCCCAGACGATTATGCTTAATAAATCGAAAGAAGCAGAAATTGATAAATGATTAAAATATTTAAAAAAATAATATGTTTTTCTTACAAAAGCAAAGTTATAAGTGACTAAAACAGCATGAAGAACAATAAACATTGACAGTTTTAATTTTAGGGTGAATATTCCCAAGAATATTAGAATATAATGGAATATCTTATTCTTCTGTGGGTTTTGGCCAGGTTTTTTGTTGATGTCCTGGAGGATGTGATGTACTCACCCAGGGTTACCACCATGACAGGGATGTTGAGTCGCTGCCGTGTGGCCTGGGACAGCCGTAGGAAACCATATTCCAAAGAATATTCGACAATATACTCTTCTTGGGGCCACACTACACATAAACAAACACAAACACTGACAAATGCTGACAAATGAATTGAGAAATTCTACCATTAATCTAAAAAGCTGTCATTTCACACCAATTGTTCTATAACGTTTCTGTATTTAAAAAAAAAAAATAAAAAAAAAAATCTGACTATGCCGTCATAGATTTTTGGTGGTTACAGAAACACTGAAAATGCAAAATAAAGATGTGTATGTTCTTATTTTGGAGCTCCAAGCTTTAATTTGGGGGACTGTTCTCCAAATTACACTCAGTTCACTTTAGACATTTTAAATAACTCATTTGGATCCAGGTGTGAGGTTTGGAAACTGTAACAAATTACAGTATATGGGACATTCAGACAACTTATCTTACAACAGGCCATTGTGATTGTTTCTGAAGCCATGAGACGCAGCACACGTGGCCTCTGGGAAGGGTAAGGTAATAAAAGAATGTGGGAACAGAAAAGAAATCTGACCAGGGAAAGTGAGAAGGGCTGCATTGGATGGAGGAAGGAGAGGGAATGAATTCACACAGGAGGAAGAGAAGGAGGAGGATTGCACCAGATGGCTACGGAGTGGGGCGTATTTGAGATGTTTACCTGCTCGAGTTAGCATCTCAATCTCGGAGACAGTCTCCCTCAGCGGCTGCATACCTTTAGAGGGGGCCTGGCTGAAGGACAGATCCTGGGATTCATTCAGGCTGGAGCCAGGAACACCGCCACTCATCGACGGATTCAGACGTGGCTCGATGTCGAGCTCAAACTGCATGTGTGAGAGAAAGGGAACAGTCTGTCAGAACGATCTAGGGAACAAGGGCCATTTTAGAGGAATAATTCACAATAAAATAATAATCAGTAAAATTACTGACAATTATTATATTCCAAACAACACAAAAAATATATTTTTAAGAATATTAAATTAACTTTTTCCTGCAAAGACAGTTGAAAACAAAAAAAAAAATGCATACAAAAACCATAGAACAGGCAACAAAGCATTAAACACTGCACTTGCATAAAAATAATGGCATGAATTAAAAAAAATAATAATAAAAAAAATCAATAATAGTGGCAAAAGCATTCCAAACAACAAACAAAAAATTTTCTTCAAGAATATTAAAGTAATTTTTTTTTTTTTTTTTTTTTTACAAAGACAGCTCACACTGTAAACGCCCATACAACTTGTATGAGGACCAGGCTGAAACTGTTGATTTAAATTTTATAAATTTATTATAAATAATAAATTCTATTCTATAATATTACATAGATTATATATAACTTAGTAACAATATAATACAATCATATAATATGATATTATGTTATAAAAACTAATACAATACCTCAGTGAACAAATATTGAATTAAATTAGAAATTAATATTGATTTACTCTTGGGCAACTGTATTCTATTTTGAGAATTCATATTAATGATACATCACCATTAATATTACATACATCGATAGAAATTGAGTTAATATTATATATAATACATTTTAGATAACAACAATAAAGTAAAATATTATTATATTAATATAAATATATACACATCTATATAAATATAATAATAAATAAATAAATAAATTTAATAATTATATTATATTATATATAGGGCTGTCAAACAATTAATCGTGATTAATCACATACAAAAAAAGTTTGAGTTTGCCTAATATATGTGTGTGTACTTTGTGTAATTATGATGCATAAATAAATACAAACACATTAATGTATATATTTAAGAAATATTTACAAGTATATGTATTTATTATAATTTTTATATAACTTATATTATATATAAATAAAAATATTTTTTTACATAAATAACATATTTCTCTGAAATATATACATGAATTTGTGTGTATTTATATATACACACATCATAATTACACACAGTACACACACATATATTAGGCAAACTCAAACTTTCATTTTGTATGCGATTAATCGCGATTAATCGTTTGACAGCCCTAATTATATATTGATTTTACTGTTAGGCAACTACAGGTGATATTCTATTATTTTCACATTAATCACTTAAAGGATTAGTTCACTTCCAGAACAAAAATTTACAGATAATGTACTCCCATCCAAGATGTTTATGTTTTAATTTCTTTATGACTGAAGAAAAAACATTTTTTTGAGGAAAACATTTCAGGATTTCTCTCCATGTAATGGACTTCTATGGTGCCCCCAAATTTGAACTTTCAAAATGCAGTTTAAATGCAGCTTCAAAGGGCTCTAAACGATCCCACCCAAGGAATAAGGGTCTTATCTAGCGAAACGATCAGTTATTTTCCAAAATCTTTTACAATTTATATACTTTTTAACCTCAAACGCTCATCTTGTCTAACTCTGTGTGAACTCATGACAGTTAGGGTACGTCTAAAAACTCCCATCTCATTTTCTCCTCCAACTTCAAAATTGTCCTACATCGCAGCAGAAGTACCAACCCAGAGTTTACAAAGTGAACATGCAAAGAAGATCAAACACCTTTTAATAAAAAAAAAAAAAAAAAAAAAAAAAGTCAAACAGCGATGTAGAACATTTTGAAGTTGGAGGAAAAAATGAGATGGAGTTTTTAGACGCACCCTAACTGTCATGACCGGAAAAAAACAGTTCACACAGATCTGGAAAAGACGAGCGTTTGAGGTTAAAAAGTATATAAACTGTACATTTTTTTGGAAACTAACCAATCATTTCGCTAGATAAGACCCTTCTACCTCGGCTGGGATCATTTAGAGCCCTTTGAAGATGCATTTTGGAAGTTCAAACTCGCGGGCACCATAGAAACATGGAGAGAAATCCTGAAATGTTTTTCTTCCAAAAAAAAAAAAAAACTATTTGTTTTACGACTGAAGAAAGAAAGACACAGACATCTTGGATGACAAGGGGGTGAGTATATTATCTGTAAATTATTGTTCTGGAAGTGAACTAATCCTTTAATTCTATATTATCATAGAAAAGCGCTGCAAGACAGCTTTGCATATTTCTATCTTTGTGTTCCCCCAAAAACATAACAAAATAAAACTAAAACTAACTAAATAAAAATGAGTAAATAAATTAATTACGCCTGGTTCCCTATTCTTGTTTTCCTGTTTCTGTGTAATAAACTCACCCGTACTGTGCTGTTGTCAAACATTTCCATAGTCATTTCTTCCTCCTCTTCAGCATCTGTGGGCACCATTGGCTGTCTGGTTTCACTTCCATCATCCTCTGATTCCTTCACAAGGCCCTGGATTCCCTCGGTCTCGTAGAACTGCAGAAAGATGGGTGCACGGCTGGAGTTGCGCTGGATCTCCACACGCAGGATGCCGTCGCGGGGCCATTTCTCCCGCACATGCTCCAGGCAGTTGATTGGAGAGCGTGAGAAGGCAATGTGGATGTAGGCCAGGATGAAGAGCATAAACAATGCCTGCCAAACAAATGACATGAAAGTCATTGAATAAAGTGAATAAAAACAAAAAATACATGCAAAAATATACATGCATATATATTATATATATATATATATACATATACATATACATATATATATATATATATATATATATATATATATATATATATATATATATATATATATATATATTCATTTTGCTATATTGCCACTTCATAGGCCTTGAACGGTTAAATACACACACTTGTATGCGTCAAACTGCTTTGCAAGTATTCTCGTAAACACAGTGATTTAGGTCTTAAGTAAAGTGTGTTAAACATGTCATTCATGTTAATCAAACAACAAAAGAGAAAACCTTTTATAATTTGTACTATTGCTTGTAATTAGTTTCTTATTTAATCGCTGACTATTTATTTGTCTTTTATTATTATTACTATTTTTTTTTTTTCCATTTAGGCTAGTATTAGTTTTCTTGTGATATTGACACTGGTGACAAGAATTATGAAATTTCTATGGTATCAAAAATGTTGATATCATAAAGACCTTATTAAAGCAAAATAAATATATTGTGGTAATAAATATCATAGTAAATATATATATATATGTATAAATAAATAGATAGATAGATGGATAGATACCATGAAATACAATTACTCATATTGTAAATAAATAGTGGTTTATGTCAACACTTCTGTCAGCTCCATATTCTAACAACTTTGTCAATGGATGATGCACATTTGTTGTGGCTTCCAATTTTTTTTTTATTATTATTTTGGGTATATATTGCAGCCACAAATATGCCAATTTTTTGTTATGATTTTTATTACGCAAAAAAAAAAAAATCTTCAAACACTACTGTGAATTTTTTGTAAAAACAAAAAAATAAATAATAAACGTATAAACAACACTTTTGTTACCTGAAAATAAAAGACATAAAAATATTTTAGCTAGTGGTCAAGGCAACATTTATGATTTTCATTTGATGCACTAAAATTGATAACACACACAAAAAAAATTATATATATATATATAATATATATAGTAATAAAGACTTATAAATAATATATATATATATATATATATATATATATATATATATATAAGAAAACTACTAAAGAATGTCAAGAAATAAAAAATAAATAAATAAAAAAAAACTGACAAATTACATTAAAAAGAAAATAAAAACAGACTCAAAATATTAATAAAAACTATGAGATACTAATGGTATCTCAATGATACAAAAAAAAACTGGCTGGATAATATCAAACACTTTCAACTCCCACAACAAATCCCACAACTTGTGTAAGTGTTTTACAGCTTTATAATTAAAAAAGATCATAAACAGCAACAATATTTTAGTGGTTAGCTGACACAGACTAACTCACTAACTTAACAGGTAATTCTTGAAGCAGATCCACACGTCAACGACATTCAGATACCATCATTCCTGTGTGCAACTGTGGCGGTGCTTTTTGTGTTCATGACTGAGTAATAACGAAAGGCTACTGCAGTTTTCAAGATGAGACGACTGAATTTATATGTTGCTTTACAGTTCAGGTTGATCAATCAGCCAATACCCGTCTGTTTTAAAAATATCGCGCTGACTGATAACCGTAACATTTGGCCAACTAACCTTTTTCTGGTGGCTGGTGTCAGTTCCAAAGTCTGATGACAGCCTTCCCAATGGACATTAAATATTTTGTAAAGCGATTTGTGGATTGAGTAAATACTTACCATTTTATTTACACTACATAATTATTTCTTACTTTATTTATAGAATTATTACTTTTACGATTACTATGTTTTATCTTCTTTTTGTAAAGCACTTTTTTATTACCACAGTGTATAAAATAAAATTTGCTATATAAATAAACTTGCCTTGCCTTATATATTTATTTACACTACTGTTGGGTTAGATGCCAAATATGATGCTGATGACCAGCATGATGTTTAGTGAGCATGGCACCCTGCATCCTAACAGGTGAGACCAGATAAGCGTTCAAAAGAGAGTGTGTTTAGAACTTCTATATATATATACACATACCATAAGTATGTCAAAGCTCACCTTTAACAAGACGAGGAACTCGAATATTCGTCTGAAGGATGGTGGGAAGAGTCTGGCATATGTGACTGCCATCTTAAAGAATAAAGCGTGGAAGAGTCTGTCTCTCACGTTGATCAGGGGGTTCTGGTTCATAGCGGGGTTCCGGATCCGGTTCGGCCCACCGTTATTGTTGTTGTTCAGTGGGACGTTGTTGTTCACATTCCCCTGGTTGTCGGACATGGTGGTCGTTGTTCAGTAACTTGATAAGTAGAAAGAGCAGCTGGGGTCAAGCAGACAGCAACGTGCGCAGATCCAGATGAGCAGGCCAGTCACACAACATCAGCACAAACTGATGATGATCCTACTTCTCCAAAACTGGACTGACCTTCAGATATCGCCCCAAAAGATGATGAATTTTGTCAGAGTGTTGGTAGGCAAAGCTCATTCCACTCCTACCATGTCATAACCTAGCAAGTTAGCGAACTATTAAAGCTTTAAAGCATTTGACACACCTGCTGATCATGTAGCTTACATAAGTTACTCTGAGACCAGAGGAGCACTTCAGACTGTTAAGTTCTGTTTTTAGGCTAAATATCTACTGCAGATGTGACTCAGGCCTCTTGCATCCACTGTCACCCCAGCCAAACTAGCTAAACTTGCTAACCCACGCATTTATTCCCTCAAACACCAGCTGAATACATAATAACTCGAGTTTGAAAGAAAAATCTGGTTCAGATGCGTTTAAAAGAAAAACAATGGTATATTACACACAGCACGTCTGCTAACACCGATAAGCTAACAAGTTAGCCAAGCTTGCCCTGAAGAACCCGTATGTTCGGTTTACTTTTAAACAAACGACTACTCATATAACGCTGACACTTTTCGATTAAATAAGCCCTCGGATACTTGACAATATCCCGCCAGAACCAGCCGATGGCAACGACTGAAACCTGTCTTACAGACCATCTGTTTACACAACCATTTTTTGGAGCGCAGCGGACTTGGGAGTAGCAGTAATGAAGCTTTTAACTAGGGAAGCGTTTCTACTCTGGTCACGCTTCCGCGGTTAGTCACATGACATCGAATCACGTGATTTTAACCAAGCAAAACAGAACATACAGTGATTTCTTTATGTTTTTTACTGAAACACAGTACTATATTTAATTTAATTTCATTACTAAAGTAAAATAGCGCATTGTTTATAAGTACTAACTATTTACTCTAGTTTGAGAGGAAATAAGCTACGTTATCGCGTTATTAAAGAGTGGAAGGGCTAGTCAGTACAGCAGCTACGGTACATGTCACTCGGTGGAAGTACCATTTCTAACATTAAACTTGTTATAGCGCCTGGTTGTGGTGGGATGACCACAGGTCACACATCAGAATATGTAAATTTTTTATTTGCATAATAGAGAACGAAATAAAAACACATAAAAGTATTAAAGAATGACACAGAAGAAAAGATAATAAATGAGAGAAGGTTCATTTAAATTTAAAACGAATAAATGGAAAGGATAAAAAATATATATTTCAAACACGTTTTGAAACAAAAAATATTATTTATTATTATTTATTAGTACAGGCAACAAAACTAGATATAATACAATCAAATACAGTAATAAAAATATAGAATAGAATGGTAATAGAGAATAGTAGTATAGAATATTAATAAAATATTAGTATAGAATAGTAATAAAATACACAATAGACAGAATTACAAATGTACTGATATGATTTATAGGTGTACAGTTATGAGAGACCTTGATGGCAGTATATATATATATATATATATATATATATATATATATATATATATATATATATATATATATATATATATAACATTGAAATAACACTAAAAAGCAAAAAAAAGTTAATAATTAATTGTACCATTTTAATAAGAAATAATTAAATCCATAAATAATGCGCTTTATTGTCATAAGTATGTCACAATTTTAGTCAGAAGCTACTATATAGTATAAATATTTTGCAATTTAAATAAGGTTATTATGGAGATTATTTTATTTATTTATAAAGTATTTTAATATAAATATAAGGTTTCATTATGTTATGTGTACATTTTTCAAGAATAGCCGTACTATATAATATATTAAGTGATTACTACATTAAATATAAATATATATATATATATATATATATATATATATATATATATATATATATATATATATATATATATATAGTCGTCCTCCAGACCATTAGGGGGCGAAGTTGAGTAGTTGAGTCTCTAAACACGGAAAGAAGCGACGAATATAGACGCTCAGTGATGTGCTGCTTCAAAGTGCAGATAATATTGAACATAAAATAGATTTCGGAATGCCAGGGAAGTTTTACCTAAACATCTTTCTTTCTTTTCTAACTCAAAAGTAGGAGCATGTAGTTTTATACCAGTTATTCCCATCCTTTAGCTCTGTTCTTGGCCAGTATTTGGCATGCTAAGCGTTTGCTTTTATTGACTTGCACTGTGATTGTCTTCACACTAAAGCTCTTCAGTAAAGGTAGCTGTGCTCATAAACCCTAGTTTAATTTATTGTATGATGGAGATCGCGTATGTTTGCGAGTGGGAGAAGAGACCCAAAAGCAACCACTGTCCGTCAATCCCTCTGGTGTGCGCCTGGTCATGTAGAAACCTGATCGCCTTCACCACTGACCTGAAGAATGAGGAGGATGACAAAGGTCTGGACAATGCCTTTATTACCAATATTATCAGACCTGTTGGTGAGTTATAAATGAATGATGAGAAAAGCATACACTTTTAGTTGGTTCTGAATTAGAGATACTTGGAGCATCAGTGTTTTTATGATCTGAGACTGTATTCGCAACAGCAATAATGTTTCATTTATGAACTGGTGGTTTCTCTGCTGCAGATTTGAGTCATATGATACACATCATTGACACTGATCACCCCTGGGATGTGTACTCCATCAACTCCGGTCACACCGAGGTCATTTCCTGCCTGGAATGGGACCAGTCAGGTCAGTTGTCATGATTAATTTATTAGTAATGAAATGGGTGAAACCTCTGGAACATGTCAAGATCATATTTTACTCAAAAATGAAAAATGGAAAACTATATTTTGCATAAGGCACATTGTGCCTGTGACATTATTTACGAAATATGCACTTTTTGAATCACAAGTTCCTATCAT
Organism: Cirrhinus mrigala; assembly: GCA_036247105.1. Lineage (NCBI taxonomy): Eukaryota > Metazoa > Chordata > Actinopteri > Cypriniformes > Cyprinidae > Cirrhinus > Cirrhinus mrigala. The sequence continues at coordinate 18,652,378 of CM070017.1, forward strand.
TTATTATTTATCTGTACAATTTTTCCCCCCTCATTATTCTAAATTTGTATTCCTATTATTGTAATAGTGTAAAACTGCAGTGTAATGATTTTATTAAAATCTGCATATATTAGAGACAGAACGATAGATGTAATTATGTAGTATATATAAAGAATGTATATAAAATATATTGTGTATGTATGAAGATTAATTTGTTTTTTAATGTATTTTGAATAGAAATATTTCATAAGGTTTTATTATAGATTGAGAATTATTATCTAAAACCATGTAAATAAATCTAAAATAAAATGAATAAATATAAATATTAGATGAAAAACTCAAACTAAACAAAAATGAAAAAATGTGTTAAAATTACTAATTGAAAATAGTTACTAAAACTGAAAGGAGAATTTAAAAACGTAAAAATTAAGCAAACAAACAATAAATAAAAATGTCAAACACCTTACAAATTACTGAAAAACAAACTAAAATTAAAATGAAATCTGAAAATAAAAAAATAAATAAAAACCTAATACCAAATATTGATAAAAACTATAATAGGATATGAATAATATTTAAATAACACTAAATTAAATAAATTGATAATTAAATGTACCATTTTAATAAGAAATAATTAAATCCATAAATAATGTACTTTATTGTTGTGTTACCATGCAAATAATCTCAAAAAAGCTTTATTTTCATTATGAAAAAAATATTTTGTATTTTTAGACAGATGCTACTATATTTTGCAGTTTAAACAACGTTATTATGGAGATTAATTTTAGTTATTTTTAATGTATTTTTAATATAAATAATTCATAAGATTTCATTATAGATTGATGAAAAAGGGGAAATGTAACATATAGAACCTGCAGATTAGGGCTATTATTATTTAAAACTAAGACTATTAAAATAAATCTAAAATAAATAAACAAATATAAATATTAGATGGAACAACTCAAACTAAACAAAAATTAGAAATGTTGCTTTGGAAAATAATTTAAATATGTAAATAATTGAAAACATTTAAATGAACATATAAATAAATAAATAAATTTAAAAGAATTGACAAAGACAGCTGACAAAATTACTAAAAAATAAACTAAAATTAAAATTAAAAATATATATAAAAAAAAACAAACACAAAATATTAATAAAAACTATAATTGGATATGACAAATATATAGGATATGATAAAATATAGAATCAAAATGCTGCAAATCAGGGTTATTATTGTTACTTAAAACCTTAAAACTGAAACTATTGAAATTAAGCTAAAATTAGAAATATTACCTTTGCAACTACCTGAAATATCCGCTAAAACTACTTATTGGAAATAATAACTAAAATTGAAATGAGAATTAAAAAGCCAAAAATTAAGCCTAATTCAAAATGAAAGCTGAAAATATAAAAATTAAAGCAAATTCAAAATATTAATGACAACTATAATAGTGTATGAATGTTACCGAAATGACACTAAATGTAATAAATTAATAATTTAGAAATAATCAATTACATCAATAATGTGCTTTATTGTCGTAAGTATGTCAAATTGCAAATAATCCTAAAAAAGGTTTATTTTTATAATGCAAAATATATATATATATATATATATATATATATATATATATATATATATATATATATATATATATATATATTTAAATTGGCTATTAAATGTGGTCCAGACGTGTTCTTGATGATTCTAAATAGATCTGAAGTGATCTGACTGTTATGATCATGTGGTTGTGTGTTGTGGTACTCCAGGTTCGAGGCTGTTGTCCGCTGATGGTGATGGTCAGATCAAGTGTTGGGGAATGGCAGAGCACCTGGTGAACAGCTGGGAGTGCACACAGAGCAGCTCAGTGGACGGAGACCCCATCATAGCCCTCTCGTGGTTACACAATGGAGTTAAACTCGCCCTGCATGTTGAAAAGGCAAGGAAATCTCCTTACTAACTAAACACAGAAACATAACTAACTCACTAACACCCTGATTTCTTTGTTTCTCTTCAGTCTGGCTCTACGAACTTTGGAGAGAAGTTTTCCCGGGTGAAGTTCTCTCCCTCTCTCACGTTGTTTGGCGGGAAGCCCATGGAGGGTTGGTTAGCAGTGACGGTAAGCGGTCTGGTGACCGTGTCACTGCTCAAGCCAAATGGGACTCTACTGACGGCCAGCGAGAGCCTGTGCAGGCTGAGGGGTCGCGTAGCGCTGGCTGACATCGCCTTCACGGGCGGTGGGAATATAGTAGTTGCGGCCACCGATGGCAGCAGCTCTTCTCCGGTGCAGTTCTATAAAGTGTGCGTGAGCGTGGTGAACGAAAAGTGCCGCATCGACACCGAGCTCTTGCCCTCTCTGTTCATGCGCTGCACCACCGACCCGGTCCGGAGGGACAAATATCCTGCAGTCACACACCTTAAATTCCTCACACGTGAAAACTCAGAACAGGTGAGATTACCAATATCAGGTATGCTTTAAAAAAAAAAAAGAAAAGCTGTTTAAAAAGTAGACACTATGTAAATAAAAGCTTCTTTTAATAATTATTAAGGGAGTTAAAAAATGTGATACATTTAATACAGCAGTTCAATAAACAAGTGACTTACATTGTCTGACTATAACACTGTTGTCTGATTTTGCTCAGTTTCATCGAAAATAGTTTCAAAGAACAGCTGCGCATCTCTAAAAGCAAACACTGCAGTGTTTCGTTTATGAATGAACGTGCATTTTTAAATGAATCTATTGAGTGATTCCTAATTACCCATTCATAAAGACAATCGCTTGCTTCATTCCTGAATGAATCAGCCGTTCGAACGAATCAGTTGATTGAATGATTCAGTTATAAAAATCAAGTGACTTCCTGCCATCTACTGGCAGTTTTCATTAATTTCAGTTATTTAAATCATTTAGTATTTCTGTATTCAAAAATGTTACATTTTAAACATTAATCTCAACATTAATTCATGAATTTAATTGCACTCATGCCACCTCTGAGCCTCGTTACACATCTGAAGATAAACCTACAAGCCGTTTTTGTTTGTCTGTGCCACTTCTGTAGTACAAAATTAATTTTGCTAATACTGATTTCATATGATTGGTAACTTATTCTTCTCATTCTTCTTGTTTTTATTCTACTGTTTTATTTAGAAGTTTTTGAAAACGTATAAATATTTTTTGAATTTGACATAACAGATGACATACCTTTAATAAAATTAGAAAAAATGTCATTACAAAGGTTTAAAAAAAAAAATGGCAAATCACTTTTAAGGAGTCAAATATCACCTTGGCAAATTTTTTTGATCAGAATGCTCCTGAATCTTTTGACTGTGGTCCTAAATTTTTTACTTTTTTTTTTTTTTTTTTAAAGAAAGGTAAGCGTAGAGCCCTGTAATAGTTATTCATTTTTAAATGTTTAAAAGGTAAATATTAAAACTAAAAAGAAATTGTGTTAACTTTTTAGACAAAATAGTACAGATTTATAATATTGTTCATATGTTTGGAGATTTTTTAAAATGTTTAATGCACAGAAAAGGCTGTATTTATTTTATAAAAATACTGAAAAATCAGTCATTTTGTTAAAATATTATTACAATTTAAAATGATTTTCTATTTGAATACATTTTAAGATGTAATTTATTCCTGTGATGCAAAGCATCAGTGCCACATGATCTTTAAGAAATCATTGTATTATGCTGATTTGCTGCTCAAGAAAATTTTTATAATCACAATAGAAAACGTTTTTTGTGAAAACCAAGAATTTTTTTTTTTAAAAATATGTTTCAAAATAACAGCATTTAATAAAATTTTGAATTTTTATAAAATTTTGAATGTCTTTAGTGTCACTTTGAATCAATTTAATACATCCTTGCTAAATAAAAGTATTTGTTTCTTTAAAAAAAAAAAAAAAGTCTTACTGACCCCAAAAGTTAGAACAGTAGTTTATATAATACAATGTCATGATCTAGTATAGATGTTGTATCATTTTTGGCTGTCAGTGTCTGTCAGAAATTAGATGTTAATTCCCTAATTTTCATGCTATAAGCTGTTTCCTTTTTCTTTTATCTTAACATTTGATCCTGTGTTTCTGAAGGTGCTGCTCTGTGCGTCCAGTCAGATGGCCAGCATTGTAGAGTGCTGGTCCTTGCGGAAGGAGGGTCTCCCAGTTAATAATATCTTCCAGCATCGATCACCTGTGGGTAAGTTGCATTAAACCAAATGTGGAAAAGTGTTTTGTTAAAGTATTACACACTTATTAAATTTAAAATGTTGACATTACTATAATGCAGTGTTTTTAATATGCATATATACTGAGCTTCTTTATGCTGCACTTGTTCTTTGGATTGGATTGAAATTTAAAGAGATAGTTCACCCAAAAATGAAAATTACCCCATGCTTTTTTTTTTACCCTCACTCTTAGGCCATCCTAAGTGTATATGACTTTCTTCTTTCAGACAAATACAATCAGAGTTATGTAAAAAATGTTCTGGCTCTTCCAAGCTTTATAATGCCAGTGAATGGGTGTTGAGATTTTGAAGTCCAAAAAAGTGCATCTGTCCATCATAAAAAGTACTCCACACGGCTTTGGGGGGTTAATAAAGGTCTTCTGAAGCAAGACGATGCCTTTGAGTAAGAAAAAGATCCATATTTAAAACTTTATAAACTGTAATCTCTACCTTCTGTTAACTGTCGTATGCACATTCATGAAAGAGTGCTGTTCCAGCGGATGAAATAGGACGTAGGCGTATTTTTCTTACGCAGACACATTGATTCACTTCAGAAAGCCTTTATTAACCCCCCGGAGCTGTGTGGAGTACTTTTTATGATGGATAGATGCACTTTTTTGGAATTCACTGCCATTGTAAAGCTTGGAAGAGCCAGGACGTTTCTTAATTTTTGTATTCGTCTGAAAGAAGAAAGTCATATACACCTAGAATGGCTTGAGGGTGAGTAAATCATGGGTTAATTTTCGTTTTTGGGTGAACTGTCTCTTTAATTTACTGAAAGTCAAATGTTTGTTGTTGGTTTCCTCGCCATCTTTAGTGGGTGAAAAGCAGCCAATGATTCTGAAGTGGCGTATCCTCTCGGCGACCAATGATCTGGACCGTGTGTCTGCTGTCGCTCTGCCTAAACTTCCCATCTCCATCTCGAACACTGATCTCAAAGTTGCCTCAGATACCAAGTTCTTCCCAGGCCTCGGTAGGGCTATGTTATCCTTTTTCCTGCTTTAAGGAACATAGGTTTAAGATTGCTTAGGTTGATGATTATTTTGTGGTCCTCAGGTCTTGCTCTTGCATTCCACGATGGCAGCATTCAGATTCTCCATCGCCTTTCACTGCACACCATGGGAGTCTTCTACGGTTCCTCTGGTTCCTCCCAGCGTGTCGGAGAAGAACCTGCTATTAAACGTCAAAGAGCCGGCGGCCCGACGCTGCACTTCAAAGCCCTTCAGTTCTCCTGGACATCTCTAGCTCTGGTGGGAGTTGACAATCATGGCAAGGTATGACAGCATGACACCTAGAGATGACAGAAGCACCCTCAGATCTTATAGTTAATCTCTTCTGGTTTCAGCTGCACATGCTCCGAGTGTCTCCATCCATGGGCCAAATGTTGGACATTAACACATCCCTGCGGCACCTGCTGTTCCTCCTGGAGTACTGCATGGTGACGGGATACGACTGGTGGGACGTCCTGCTGCATGCGCAGCCCAGCATGGTGCATAACCTTCTGGAGAAGCTTCACGAGGAGTACATGAGACAAAATCAAGCACTCCAGCAGGTAGATCATTCTGCTATTACAGAGATTTTGACTTCAAATCAGTTGGATTTTTTAACCTTTGTGTACTTTTTCTTTCTTTTCTGACTTGCGGTGAAGGTTTTGTCTACCCGTATTGTAGCAGTGAAGGCATCTCTGTGTAAACTATCATCAGCCACTGCAGCAAGAGCCTGTGATTTCCATGCAAAACTGCTCCTCATCGCCATCAGCTCCACGCTGAAGTCTTTACTGAGACCTCATGTGCTCAACACCCCCGACAAGAGTCCTGGAGACCGACTCTCTGAGATCTGTGCCAAAAACACTGACACTGGTAATAACCCGCCACCATAAAAAATGCTTCAGAGTAGGCCCTTTGTAACTATTAATTAAATGTAATTAAATGTTCATTCATAAACGAAACTGCTTTGTTTGAATGGAGATGCGCAGAAGCTCAGTTGTGGCTATTTTTGATGTTGAAATAAAGCAAAGCAAGGCAATAGAGTTATAGTCAGACAATGTAAGTCACTTAATATTTTCAGTTTGTTTAACCGTAGAATTAAGTCAATATCTCATTTACAGACTCCCTTAAAAATCATTAATAGCTGTTACTCAGCTCTCTCCTCTGCACAGTGAATCTCTTATTTACACTCCCTCTACACTTTGTTTATGAAAAGATTTGTGAGATATGTCTGTGATACATTACTCAACATTGCAAAAACACGTAAAAACCTTTGAAGCTCAGCGCAAACACAAATATGCTGATCGGGTCAGTCCAAGGCTTGCACGACAACGTGTTATGCAAATTTTCTGCTCACGTTAAAATTTTTCAACTTGTGCGGAAGATGTGATATCGTGCATTCGCGGCAGTTGCGAAGCCCAATTAGTGTCATTTGTGTCATGTCGGAACAAATTCACATCTATTCGCGTCTTTGCATTGACTTTGTATGTTGTCTGTTTGCGCAAATAAATAAATTCGCTTTTGGTGTACACACAACATAAGGGTCCTCTCACGCCAAAAGTAAGATTAGTAAAAACCTCACTCCAATTTCTCTCAGGTGTCAGTGAATAAATGGAAAGTAACTCGGATATTTCATTGTAAATTTGAAAGTAATGCGTTACTTGGAAAAAAAAAAAAATGTGATTACATAACTCATGTTACTTGTAATGCGTTACCCCCAACACTGCTACTGACAATAGAATATGGACTGTTTTTTGAAATTTGGTGCATGTGAATGCTCCTCAATGGCAATTTCTGATCATTTAATGTGTTTAGACATTGATAAGGTGATGATCAACCTGAAGACGGAGGAGTTTGTTTTAGACGGACCACCCCTTCAATCTCTCCAGCAACTCATTCAGTGGGTGGGAGACTTTGTTCTTTATCTGTTGGCCAACTTGCCCAACCAGGTGAGCTCAACTGGACGACCTTTACCTTTAGCAGTCATTGTGCTGCAGATTTTGAGTTTAACATGGTGCTTTATGACTGAATATCTTTGCAGGGCTCCATTGTACGTCCAGGGTTTGGGTTCCTGCGGGACGGTGCGTCTCTGGGCATGCTCAGAGAGATGCTGGTGATGATCCGTATTTGGGGCCTGCTAAAACCGGGCTGTTTGCCCATCTACACAGCCACATCTGACAATCAGGACAGCATGTTTCTGCTCTTCCGTCTGCTCACCAAACTCTGGCTCTGTTGTGAGTTAAACCCTCTGTTATGCTTTGAGCCAACAAGTCAGGAGAGTTGTTAAAAAATGTTTTGCTGTTTTTTTTTGACTGGCAGCTCGAGATGAGAGTCACCCGCAGGACCCGGATGAGACGTTGATTGATGAGTGCTGTCTGCTGCCCAGTCAGCTCCTGGTACCCAGCATGGACTGGCTGCCTCTCAACGATGGTGTCATCACTAAGATCCAGAGCAAACACCCGCTCAGACTGCAGTTTGGCAAACCGTACACACTGCCTGGAGCCAACACCAATGCACAGGTGGAGGTGTTCAGGTGAGCCTTTATGGGTTTCTTCTAGGGATAGTTCACCAAAAAGTTTCAGTTAGTGTTGTCACAGTACCAAAATTTCAGTAGTTTATACTAATACCAATACCATATTCACTGTGTAACTATTTTATTTTAATATTTTTTTTAAAATTTAATTATTCACAAACATAGCATTAAAAAAAAAAAAAGATCAAATGAAAAATTAGTAATGAAATGAAAAACAAAGAAATGTATTACAGGTAATAAACTGAGTGTCAGCTCTATTGCCCTTGCACTACAAGACTTAATGCGCAAATATATTTTGGCATCAGATTTTTTTTGTCTCATCTTTTGCTGTGTCACCACCACCCTTCAAATTGCGCAAAATTAAATTGCGAATTGAAAATACGCCCAATGGAAATATGTCAGTTTTGCAAATATATGGCAAAAAGTTATTACGCTCATATGATGTGGTTGTTCAAGCAAAACCGCAATCTAAACAGTTTTTTAATTGATATAAACTGGCAATTCTGACTTTTTAGAACTGCCAGTCAGAATTGTGAGATACAAACTTGCATTTCTGAGAAAAAAGTCAGAACTGCAAGAAAAAAAGTCAGAATTGTGAGATACAAACTTGCATTTGCCAGAAAAAGTCAGAATTCCAAGAGAAAAAAAATCAGAATTGCAAGAAAAAATTCAGAATTGTGAGATACAAACTTGCATTTGCCAGAAAAAGTCAGAATTCCAAGAAAGAAAAACAGAATTGCAAGTAAATTGCAGATACAAACTTGCATTTGTGAGAAAGTCAGAATTACAAGAAAAAAATTAAGAATTGCAAGAAGAAATTTCAGAATTTCAAAAGAGTTACAAGAAAAAAAATTCAGAATTGCAAGAAAAAAAGCTAGAATTGTGAGATACAAACTTTCATTTGTGAGAAAAAAATCAGAATTGCAAGAAAAAAATTCTGAATTGCAAAATACAAATTTGCATTTGCGAGAAAATCAGAACTGCGAGTTACAAACTTGCATTTGCCAGAAAAAGTCAGAATTCCAAGAAAAAAAAATCGGAATTGCAAGTAAAAAAAAGTCACTGTGAGATACAAATTTGCATTTGTGAGAAAAGTCAGAATTGCAAGAAAAAAATTCAGAATTGCAAAAAAACTAGTCAGAACTGTGGGATACAAACTTGCATTTGTAAGAAAAAATCTGAGTTGCAAGAAAAAAATTCAGAATTGTAAGAAAAAAAAGTCAGAATTGTGAGATACAAACTTGCATTTGCAAGACAAAAAAGTCAGAATTGCAAGATGTAGGCTTGCAGTTAACATTTTTATTTTTTTATTCAGAGGCGGAAGCCAGCTTACATATGAAACTGTGCAGTGTGTACTTAGCAGTATGAAAAATAAAACTTTATTCAAATCATGAAAGGGTTATATATAGAAAGCAGGCAAAGTGATACACAGAAACTTAGCAAAAAGCGCTCCCTTTATAATCAATGATGCTGATATTTCAGTTCAGCTGCAGCGAAATCCCACTGACTAAAACTGTCTATCTGCCCAATGAATCGCTTCGATACATTGTTTACATTTTGTTAGTTATAATAGTTATAATTAAACTCACACTGAACATACTCTGGCGTATTGAGCGACCTGGTACTCAACACAGTGGAAAGGCTGGTACCATCACATTTTTGCAAAGTTTAGCAAAATACTGGTGCTTTTGACAACACTAATTTCAACTGAATTAAAGTTAAGGACTGGGAAGCCAAGCCCCAAAATGGCTAAATCCATACTATTTGTGACAAACTAATTTGACAGAAAATTGTCTGATAATAAGTTTTAATTGTTGCCAGTGGTTAGTTCATTTCCGTTTTGGTGGTGTTGTTTCAGAAGTCCAGCATCTCAGAGGATGGACCACCTGCGATGTTTACATCTGGGCATCTCTCCAACAGAGGACAGCAAAGCCTGTACAAGGTATCACTTGAAATGAAATTTACTTGAATAAAATGAAGCCTTTTTTCTTTTAAAAAATGTGTATTTTAATGATTAATGAAATTCATGCACTTTAAAATGTTATGTGAAATAACGTGTGTGTGTGTGTGTGTGTGTATGTATATACATATATATACATGTGTGTATATATATATATATATATATATATATATATATATATATATATATATAGTTTCCTGTGATGGAAAAGCATCATACTTCAGTCTTCAGTGTCGCATGATCCTTTAGAAATCATTCTAATATGCTGATTTGCTACTCAAGAAATATTAATTATCCATGTTGAAATCAGTTGTGCTGTTTATTGATTTTGTGGAAACTGTGATCCATTTTTCAGGATTCTCTGATAAATAGAATGTTCAAAAGAACAGAATTTATTTGAAATAGAATTTTTGCAATTTTAAATGTGTTTACTGTCACTTGATCCATTTAATTTTAATGCACCCTTAATGAATGAAAGAATGAATAAATAAATAAATAAATAAATAGATAAATAAATAAATAAAATAATCTTACTGATCAGAGAGAGAAGTTTTAATGATGGCTGCATTTAAAAACAGTTTGTAAAGGATAAAAGTACTAAATGATATTACTTTATATACAAAAATAAGACTATTAAACAGACTGCGTTGTGCTTTGTTCTTTTGTGGGTTTTGAGCCTGCAAATCTTTCATCTTCACATATGATGCTGACGTCTGTACCGAGACTCTGCCTTCACAGACTATATTTAGCAGCACTCCTCAATGAGCTTCTGTCTCTCTGGTCTGTTTAGGTGTGGCTGTGTCACCATGCTGAGATCCCCAAATAAAACCAACGCCATGAGACAGTGGGAGCAGCGCTGGATCAAGAACTGTCTGTGTGGAGGTCTCTGGAGAAGAATCCCCTCCACACTAACATAAGGACCAGAATGCATGAAATGCATGGGTCTCTCATTGTGAACAACGTATAGATCTATACAACAAAGCAACCTTTATTTTCTTAGAAACATGTCCTGCAAGCCTGTGTTTTCTCTCAGCCACAGAGTGAATTATTTCTTGTTTTTTTGCTATTGTAAATATAAACCATGCATTTTGTTTTGTAATGCTGTAGTACGTAATAAAACTTTTGTAATAAAAAAAATGTTCTTAAAGTGTTTTGACAACCATAGGGAGGTGCTAAACCTGACAAACACAGCCATGTTATATATCCGTCATTCTTATTCACTGACAAATCAGCATGTTACACCAGTAGATACAAATTAGAATTAGAATGATCACTTACCTGTTGACAGCCACTTCAATAACAGCACTGTTTAACTGCAGGGACAGTATGAGGTTGTGTCCACAGGAATCGATGGGAAATCAAGGGGAAGAGTGTGTCGGCCAGCCACCGTTCTTTGGCTCTGATACAAGAGGTCATCACAGCACGGGGTGCTCAGCAGAGACATGGCCAGCAGGCTGTCGGGCATCTCTCCAGGCCTTAAGCGGCAGCAGCTTGCTGGGGGTTCACACTTTTTGCTTTCAATGCAACCATAGTTGATCCCCATATGCAAACTGTATAAAAGCAAACAAACAAAAAAATACATTTCAAGATCAGTGGTTACAGAATGCACCAAATTATATTTAAAAATAAATACAGCCTATTTTATATTAATTATAATGTTTCATTCTTGATTTTTCATTAAGTTTGAACTCAGTGGTTTTTATTTATTTAATAGGTTAGGGGTGGATTATTTGATCAGTTGTTTGTTATTCATGCAACTATACATGTTACTGTTATAGCTTTCATTAATAACCATTGCTTTTCCTTGGCCCAATTTTATTGGTCTGGCTTCCGGTCTCATCTGCATCCAGCTATTTTTAGCTGTAAACAGCTCGTTTTGCTGCTTGATATTGCAAATTGGTGTGTCTTACCATATTAATTTAATGTATTACCTTAAAGGGGTCATCGGATGCAAAGTTCACTTTTACGTGTTGTTTAAACATTAATGTGTGTTGGCAGTGTATGTACACATCTACCCTATAATGATACAAATTCATGAATTAATCTGTAAAAATAATATCCTCTTTTTCAAATCGAGCCATTCTCAGATGCCTGTGGTTGTGGCGTCACACCGACAGAGGCCGCTCCCACAATAGTTGATTGACATGAGCTCTTACCTTAGACCAGCTGTCACAGTCCGCCCTCTCTGTTTCGATGCTGGAGCAGGGATGTAAGTTAGACAAGAATATCTCCGACTGAGCGATTGAAGTGTTGTTGCTGGATGTAATAATGAACGTAGTGGTTATCATTCACTCCCGACATCTGAGCCGCTGAAGATAAAGTGGTTACCTTTGTTTGTGAAGGGAATGCGCCTCCTGATCTACATATATCCGTCTATGTTCGTGCGAATCATTCGTGATTCAGCTTCACTTACAGCAGAAGTGAGTATAGGTTTTTTTTTTTTTTTTTATGAATCTTTGCAATCGCCTTTCCTAATAATGTGCTAAGCTGTGTCCGAAATCGCTCACTCGTTCACTCATTCACTAATCCCTATATAGTGAATGGCCGTTGAGTGGACTTTATCAGAAGGAGTCAACAAAATGAAGTGAACGAATTCGGACGGTGACGTATAACGTTACACTTCGCATGAGACTTGGAGCTGTTCCGAAAAACATCTTTGTCAATGTACCTTATTTTAGAAAATAATATTAATAGCAATAACACTTTAAATGACTTTATACTGTAATTATACATACCACCGCGTCAGCTTTATGGTTTTATTAATGGTATTCATTTGTTTTGTAATGCTTACGTGTTCATAATCATTAAATACTATTAAAATACTGTCAACAAAAATAAACATACATTAATTACATGTTGATAATTTTATGTATTTATTGTTTGTAGTATCTTGAAACTCTCCCGAGCAGCAACATGCCAATGGTCGTAGAGCGCCCTCAGGCGACCGTTAATATTACATCAGAATGAATAAGCTACCAACGAACATTTTTAAATATCCACCAAATTATCATCATTTTTTGTAAATTAACAAAGATGCCAGCTCATTAAATTAGTAAAATATTAAACTGAGTTAATGCCTATATAATATATTTTGATATGAATAATGCATGAATTAAACAATAAAGCAGAAATAATGAAGATGTAAACGGCATCTCTCATTCAAACTTGTTCGCTCCCGCTCTCTCTTCCAGCTCGTCTGTTCTCCGCATTGGATTGTGGGATATAGTGCTTCAGCGAGTGTACATCGGTTGTACACTCGAAATCAGAATGCATTGTGGGTAAAAAGTAGTGAACGAATGTAGGGAATGAAGTCGTTCACTCAGAATTCGGACATCACTACAAAATGGCTGACACCCGATATAGTGCACTATATAGTGGATAGGGAGCGGTTTCGGACACAGCTCGTTTAGCAAGTTTAGCGGCTAAACGCTCTAAATGTGGCTAAAGTAAACAATCTCTCAGAGCAGCAGCGAAAAGAGAGGGGCGGGGCGAGCAGAGCTCATTTGCATTTAAGGCAGCCTCGACCAGAATGAGATGATTGTTGCAGAGCTGATTTTGGCAAGGTAAAAAGGGTGTTGTTTTACACTACCACTGAGAATTTTTAACCAAAGTATATTATAGACTTTTCATTAAAACCTTAAAGAATCATATCAACTTGTGGAAAATGGCCATCCGATGACCCCTTTAAATGTGAACACAAATAGTTTTACTACCAAATTGGTTTAACTATAGCAACCATGTGTTGTTTTTTTTTATTTGTAGTAAAACTGTGGTTAATTTTTGTAAGGCTAGTTTTTGTCACCATGGGTTTTGTGATGTTATTTTCCATAAATGCGACAGGATTGCTGTGATATTGTGAGATAGTAGCGACTGTTTGTACTTGTGGTGGGTATATTTGGGAGAAAATCCAGGGGCGTTTTTTACTCCCAGTCCATCCCTGACCATTGCTATAAAGATGTTAACTTTGTCTGGTGCTTTTATGAATATTTTTAGCTTGACTTTGTGAAAATTTAACTACTGAATAAAATAGCATAAACTTCTTAATGGCTAGTGTTTGCATATTTCATCTCATTCTGTAACCTTCTTGTTCTACAGATTTGTGTGCTAGAGTTGAATGCTACTGTTACTGTGCTACTGCTGTTTGATAGCGTTGATAACATTTTTGACAGATAATGTCATGATGTTTTTTGCGTTTGCCTTACCAGATGTGGTATCCTGTCAGCAACAACCTGTCCGTGGGCTTTTTTGTTTACTGTCAGTTTAAGTGGACCACAACGCTGTGTTGTCAGATATTTATATGAAAACAAATAAAAACCGACAAATATATATAAAAAAAAATCACCGAAATGTATTAAAATTTTTTTCAAATAAGATACAGATATTGCTAACCCTAACCTAAAAGACCGCTGGATTAGGCAACACGGAGGCTGCGGCTGCGTCCTCACTCACAAATTTCTCAAGCCTTGTACACTCTGCCGGTCAGTGTTGCCAAGTCCACGGTTTTCCAGCGGAATTGGGCTGCTTTAATAGTCCACTGAAGTGCTTTGAAACACGCAGCGTTATTTTATGTGTCGACGTAATTTCACATGAAACAGGAAGACATGGCGGGACATATCAAGCAACCCCGCTTGCCTTATTTCACAGCTCGGATCAAAGCTGTTGAGCTCAGTGAAGCTGTGTTGCCAAGTCTGTGGTTTTCCCACAGAATTGGGCTACTTTAACACTGTTGCGGGTTGAAGCGACCACAATAATGTAATATTTAGCCACTGGAATGCTAATTTTAAATTGTGCCAAAAATGTGTATTTTACCCCCCAGAATGTGATTTTTCGACCCCCCTCAAAACGCCATTGGGCTACTTTTGGGCAAGTTTTGTTGTGAAAACCTGGCAACCCTGCAGTGAAGCTGCATTTGACAGTTTATGACAGTCACAATCTCATCCATATTGCTATAAAATAAGCATTTCGTGCAGAATTCAAATACTGTAGGTCTGATACATTTTAATGGTCTGTGCCGACTCACACATTTGATTTTCTCCATGCTATCGTCTCTCTGGACCGGAGCAGACTGTGTGTGCGCGCTGCGATGTTTTACGTGACACAGCGCAAAACCAGACTTCTTTAGTGCACTATGTAGTCCATTTACTGGACTAATTCTGTGAACAAGTGACTGTTTTCAAGTGCAGCTTCAGTGTCTATTTATAGTGTAGGGGGTGGGACACTTCGGATTCTAGAAAGCATTTGATTGGACAAAAAGTTTGATGCGAAGCTGAAGTGCAGGGTGATGTTATCAAAATTGTTTATCCATATTGGCAGAAGTTAGGGACTAAGTTTTGAATGCTTATATCTTGTAAAAGCGAATGTTGTTGCTGTTTCGGAGCACACTAGCTTAGCCTTATGGCTAGCATATTCAAAAAGCCAAAAAACTAAAATTTTGATTTAATGATGACTTTAACACTGTTGCTGTGGGTTGTTTATCATTTCCACGGGTTTAAGCAACCCCAATAATGCGATTTTTATGGTGAGACCCCCCACCGAAACATGACTGGACTACTTTTGAGTAGCAGTTGGGCGGGTTTTGATGTGAAAACATGGCAACCCTGCTGCTGGTGTCTGGCAAGGGTCATCTCTGATAGTGTGTTGTACTGGTATTCCCTGTGTTATTGGGGGCCAAATGTCCCCACAAGGATAGTAATGCCAGTAAATTTTGACCTTGTGAGAACTTTTTTTTCCCTTTGATCCCCATGTGGAAAAAAGCTTATCAATCATACTTAATGAAGTTGTTTGAAAATCTAATACAAATGGTCTATAGAATGTCCTTATATAGGAATACCAGTGTGTGTTTAATCGATGTACATTAGATTGTAGAAAAGACTTGTGTCATTTATTCCATCTTCACAATTTAAAGGAATAAAACACATACAATTAACATATTTGGTTATTCAGTGATCCCTAACAAGGCTGGAAGGGGAAACGTTAGTTTCAGGACACTATGAGGTTTAGAGGTGTTCATGTGTTTTCATTCTGCCATTGGGCATAAGTTAAACCAGTTCACCCTCTCCCTCTTCACCCCACCCTGTTAAACAGTTACCTGTGCAGTACCATGTTACCATTGCTGGAGGAGATCAGTGCATCTCACACTCAGAAGATGCTCAGGAATGCTGCCACACCTGATGACTGCTGAGGATGGAACGATTTTACATTAAGATCAATGGACGCAGCCTCATAGAGCATTGACAAATCATTTTTATCTCTGATAGTGCGGTCCTTCTGCCACTGAAGATCAGATATTGGATGTCTGACTGCAGAAGAGCAGCTGCAACAGCAGCTCAGTGAGTTGAGGAATATTGGTTGGCTCCAGCAGTCAGGCATATAACAGGAGTCCACGGCTGCGTGATTGCTCCGTGGAAAACGTGAGCAGAAAGAGGAATATGAACTGAGGGAGCCGCAGTCGAACCTCGTGAAGAAGGAATACGTTGGTAATTTTAACTCAGGACATCCCCGTTCCGTCAGAAAATCGCCTGTTTTTGCAGTCAAGGTGAGATTTGCCCGGTTTTCTACCTGCATGATGAACAGCAGCAGAATAAACAACGTACTCTCGACGCGACGCGACCAGAACGCTGCCATTGTAATGATGTGTGGGAATTAAATCACGCGCGTGTATGGTCGCGTCGCGTCCAGTGTAGATGCAGTATTATTACGATAAATGATCACGAGATTGTCGCAGTGACTCTGCTGTACGGCAGCGGTTCTAGTTTTACATAACAAACAACATCTCAGTCTCACTTTACAGCGTGAGTCAAGATGATGGTGGGCAGGCAAATCTATGTAAACATGTGTATGGATATTGTTATCGACTGCAGCTCATCAGCGCACTGATGGGCAGTTGATTCTCTCAAGCTCTCAGTTCATCAGACAGCTGATCAATGAACTCACACCTGATCAATTCCTGAGTGATTAAAAAACTCTGTCATTCTATTCACCACTGCTGTCATGCCAATCACACAGACAAATCACACTACCAAGCTAAAATTAAAAAAAATATTACACATGAATAATAAAATTAATATTTTATATAAATGTTATATTATTTATTGGATACTAATCAATGTCTAATATTTATTATATTACTATATTCACTATTTGTTTAATACATGCAATAATATTGGCATAATATATTATCTATCTATTTAAATAGATAGATAGATAGATCTGTCTATCTGTCTGCCTGTCTGGCTATCCATCTAAAGCTTACAATATTACATAGAAATTAATATTTTATATTAATTTTATATGATTTATTTTCTATTAATATATCAAGTTCTTTATTACTGTGTTTACTATTTATATTTAATAAATGTCATAATATTAGAATTATATATATAGCATTATAAATAGTATGTGTGTGTGTGTGCGTGTGTGTGTGTGTATATATATATATATCATAATTTTTTCATAAAATATTTTTAGATTTACTATTTATATTACTCTATATACGTCTAATAAATGTAATTATCTCTATAAAAATTCATAATATTAGATATTAATTAATATTTTATATTGATTTTTATTATTTTGTATTAATATTTGTATTTACTATTTATATTTAGTATAATAATATTAATGCTTATTTATGTTGATAGTGTATTTTATTGGTATATATGATTTGATATTTTATATATATATAAATTTTATATACATAATGTAATTATATAAAATTTAATACATTTTAATATTTTAATAATTATTTTGTATTAGTTATATATTATTTTATATTATTATTTCCCATTTTATATTACTGTATTTAATTTTTATATTAGATTTTTTAATTTACTTTATATTTGTATTTTTTACTTTATATTACTATTCCATATATATTTAATAAATGTATGTTTACTCATTATATATGAATTAATATTTTATATTAATTTTACATTATTCTATATTAATATATCATGTGTTATTTTATTGTATTTACTGTTTATATTTAGTATAATAATAATAATAATTTTGTTTTTATTTATACTAATGAATATGTCCAATTTAATATTACTGTTTAGTGTTTATGTTAAATAAATGTAATAATATATATATATATATATATATATATATATATATATATATATTACATTTGTATTCGGTGAAAAATCAGGATGTTACATTGTGTCAACAGAATTGAATAGAAGTGTAATTGAAATCATCGCCATCTTTCTCATCTTCAGTGACTTTTCTCATGATGTGTGGACATTAGTGAGACTGAACGATCTCATTCTTCACTTCAAGTGTATAATGATTTTGCCTTGACTAGTTATCGTGAGTTCAAAAATTTTTCGACCCATGTATTGTTCCGCGGTGTCGTGGGTCAATTTGCTTGGATTCTTGGGACCAACCAGGGTCAGAAAGTAGCTGTGTTGCACAACTCCCTCTTTAACCCCACTTTCATAGGAAACAGAATCGTGTGAGAAACCCAGTCAAGTTTAATTAACTTTCTCCACAGTCAAAGCCTCACGCTGCGAGTATGTGTGAGCATAAACACTGTCTTTTTTGGAAAGCACTCAGCACCTATGGATTCCTCCCTAAAAGTCACACACACACACTCAGAAATCTTTTGCCTGTGAGACATATGCGGCTCTGCGAGATAAACAGAGCTCCCACTCTTGAAAACAGGCTCCCTGCTAATTTCAGTAGAGCATTGCTCACTCCCACTCGAGACTTGGGAGAGTGTCTTCAGGACAAGTGCCTTGTTTAGTCACTGTTGATTTGGCAGAAAGCACGAAACACTATTCTCTCAATGCCTGCTCAAACAATAGCCCACATCAACATTTGTTCATTATGCTCTTTTGAGAATATTCTGAAAGGAGCTGTTTATTTAATATTTTTCCTCAGGCACACAGTCTGTTATCCATTTATTCAGAAGGACCTCATTTCTGTTTCGGATGAGAAAAAATAACTTGAACATTTTTGTGCAGGCCTTTTCCTGGGGATGGTATTTAACCAAAGTCCACATATTTTTTTGTATATATGCACCTTTTTCCTGTAAGAGTGGCCTCGGCCATCTGTAAATTTTATGGGTCCAGCTATTTTTAGCTGTACAAGACAGCTCATTTTGCTGCTTGATATTGTAAATTGGTCTGTCTTACAATATTATTTTAATGTATTATCTTAATTATGATATGAACACTGGTTTGTAGTGCAAACACATTGTTATTCTTCTCGCTATTTCCATATAGTGGCTAATGAACCGGAAGTCTCACCCATAGGCTCACTGCCACATTGCAGAATAAAGTGGATATAAGTGTTGGACAATGTAATGTAAACAAATAGGCAAAATTTCTTCATTAAGATGTTAACTTTTACCACCGTTTGCCTTTAATACAGCCTCGAACCTTCTTAGAATAGATTCATACAACCTTTGAATAGTCTCTATTAGTGCGGGGTGATTTATCACGGTTTATGTTTTTTTTCCCTGACTGTCCCTTTGAATCAGAATGAAATCACTGCAGAAACACTGTTAATCACAAAATAAACAAACATGCTACATATAGCATGAGCAGTTTTTGATGATGTCAGCGTTTGTATGATGTCAAATTTTAAAGCAAAAAGAGGACGATATGACTTTGGCTTTGTGAAATTATACTGCATAAAATACTTCGTTTAGCAGACGAGCTGAGAACGCAAATTCACTCTCTGACAGCAGGTGGCGCTTATGGAACAACACAATATTTCTTTAAAGGGGTCATCGAATGCCCATTTTCCACAAGTTGATATGATTCTTTAGGGTCTTAATGAAAAGTCTCTAATATACTTTGATTAAAAATTCTCAATGGTTTTGTAAAACAACACTCTTTTTACCTTATGAGCTCTGCAAAAATCGTCTCATTAAGGGGTTGTTCCTTTAAATGCAAATGAGCTCTGCTCGCCACGCCCCTCTCTTCTCTCTGTGGAGAGAGGGGCAACAAGACGGTCTTGTTTACATTAGCCGCATTTAGCTGCTAAACTTGCTAACTACCAGGTTATAAGGAAAGGCGATCGCAAAGATTCATTAAAAAACGCTTATACTCACTTCTGCTGTAAGTGAAGCTGGATCACGAACGATTCGCGCGAACATAGACGGATATATGTAGATCAGGAGGCGCATTCCCTTCACAAACAAACGTAATCCACTGCATCTTCAGCGGCTCAGATGTCAGGAGTAAATGACGACCACTATGTTCATTATTACATCCAGCAACACAACACCTCAATCGCTCAATTGGAGATATTCTTGTCTAACTTACATCCCTGCTCTGGCATCAAAACATGGAAAGTTACTGGACTGTGACAGCTGGTCTGAGGTAAGAGCTCATGTCAATCAACTATCCTGGGAGCGGCCTCTGTCGGTGCTTTTAAATGTTGTAAGTTTTAATACTAAATTCAAACGATAAATACCATTTTGGCGCATTTAATGTGGCGTAAATCGTAAAAAAAGTAGCACTTCTATTAAGGCCAGAGCCATTGAAAAATAGAGCTGCAACGTCGCCACCACGCGGTCACGTGAACAACGGAGTTCTCCAAACAAACCAACGTTGATAGTACATTTGAATGTGTTTAAGTAGGATAGAGAGGACAGCTTCACTATACAGGTATTTGCAGCAATTTTTGGTAAATATTACAGCATATTATGCATTGATTTTTACTTCGATGACATTTACAGTATAATTTTATTCTGGAGAGTGATGGAGATCAAGGCAACCCTTACGAAAATTGAACATGGTTTTACTACAAAAAAAAAACCTTGGTTGCTATAGTTAAACCATGGTAACCACAAATTAACCATGGTCTTGCTACACTAACCATAGTTTAACCATGGTAATAAAACCAAGGTTAATTTTCGTAAGGGTTAATATGGTTTTCTTGTATTTAACCCTCAGGTATTGCTTACTTACCATACAGCTTAACTATTTTTCAGTGAAATAAATGTTCTGTATTTTAGTTAAATATTTTTTAATATTTTAAGGAGATCATTTAGTACTAAATACTATTTGTCCAATAATTATGGACATAATATTATATATAATATATATATATATAATATATATATTATTTTATATTTCAATTACTTATATTACAATTAGTGTAGTGTTTAAGGTTAGATAGAGAAAAGGGTTTTAAATTCCAATGCAAAGAGGCAAATTAAGAGTCATTTCGTGGTCGAAAAAAAAAAAAACTTTTTCAATTGTAATGCCACGGTTTACCCACTAGGTACCTGTATGGCTCTTTACTACATATACATGTATCTAGAATATTGCAGGTCATACCTGCTTACTTATGTTTAAGTTTTTCATTTGAATAAATATTTAGAAATGATTAAACACTACAGTGGTTTTAATATTAATGATACACACAATGAATGTAAGCAAATACTGAATTTAAACCAAGTTTAAAATGGTTCTTAAAAAAAGCATTCAGCTGCATTTTTATCCCCTTATTTGTACAGTACATATAAATAGATATGGAATCGAGATTGCCACCCCACTCCCCCCAACCCAACCCCCGACTCCAAAACGAACAAAAAAATCTCACTCCAAGCTGAAATTAAAAGTTGGCAACCCTGCTTCGACGTCGTTAACGGAGGTTTACTGTAGTTTTATTTGCTCAGTAAAATAATTAGTTGTGTGTTATTAATAGTTCTAAAAGTTTTCCAACCATTAGCCAGAAGCATATGCAGTTTACAGAGATTACCTGTTCACAATGTTGTATACAGAACGTTGCTTAGCTCCTTGTACCACCGGTATATCGCCCGGCATTATCTCCAGTTGAATATTATCTATAAAAACATCTGCCAGTTGCCTAGAGATGTTGAAGGAAGGAAACAGCTGCTCACTCTTCTCTCCAAAACTGTTCACAGTGGTTTAAAAACATTCAAGTCAGATGATTTGTCTGGCCAGGATAGATGTTGAAGTTCATCCTCATTACTTCATCTTTTTCGCATTTTAGCACTGGTATCTGTGATCAAAGTCAGCTCTTTCATGGATGTTGGCTTTGTGAAATTCTCTGTGATCAGTTTTTGTGGAAACAGGCTCTTAATACTATGAAGTTCATAGTGAATATTGAGGTTTGCTGTGACTTTGCTGCAGTAGTTCTGTTGTTTGGACACAATCTTAGTGTTCGATGGTGCATATCATTTCGGTTTTCACCCATTATTCTTCCCCGCTGATGGAGTTTTGCCATGCTTTGTGTAAGCAGTGGGGAAACATCAAATTCTCCAAAACTGTTCACTACCCTGCTGAAAAAAAAACATATGCTGGTAGGTCTGTTTTGATGCTGGGTGCTGTAGGATTTGATGCTGGTTTAAGCTGGTCCTAAGCTGGTTTATGCTGGTCCTTAGCTGGTCATGTTGCTAACCAGCATAAACCAGCAAAGGACCAGCTTAAAGCAGCATCAAAACCTACCTAACCAGCATATGCTGTTTTTTTCAACAGGGTAAGCTCACGATTAAATTTCATATTTGAAAACACCAATGAAATTTGACAACAACAGGCTTATAAAACTTGTTTCTTATGTTTAAATACTGTTAAAAAAGCTTGTTTTTGATGCTAGACCAGCCAATGCACAAGCACAGTCATGAGTGCAAGTTTGCGAATGCTGCGTGTTTCTATAGACCTTTTTCCTGAGTAAACGATGAGCGCCGCCATTACGAATTCTAACTTCCGATTAGCCTTTTTCACAAAAATCGGAAGTGACGTCAGCGCAGGGTAAAGTCAGTTCCGCTACAGGTCTGTGCCTATTATATTAATAAGCTCTTGTCTGAAATAATGCCTTTTACCTTTTCTTTTTTGTCTGCTTTCCAAGTTGTTATATAATCAACAAAGAAACAACATTTTACTTGTTTGTAATTTATATGGGCACTCAGACCGGTACTCCTCAATATAATATATGCGCAACATAGCGCCAGCTATAGTTTCTGTTCTCCATCTCCGGTATATTTAAGCGTATTTTCTCAATTTACTCAGTCATTTCCCTCGAATCACTACATCATGGTAAATTATGGCAGCGTTTATATCCAAATGCACATTTCCCCAAGAATAAATGAAACAGTTCCGAGTCCGGATGATGCATAAACTTAATACAACAACGTAATCCAGATCCAAAAGGAATAAAGCCATTAATCGGAGTCATGTCTTATTTAGTATTATATTATTTTATTATGTATATCCCTGGGCACATTATGCAACGTACATTTACACCCTAAAGTTAATAATGCAAAGGAGAGCAAGTAGAAAATACAATATTACTTTCATAATAATAATAATAACAATATTAATCGCGAAAAAAAATGATGTGAAGAGTCATAATGCACAGCCAGCACCAAATAGACAGTACGGCAAAACTTAAAACTGTGCTGTATTATAAGTGCTAACATTCATAATTAAATAAGCATAGTATTTGTGATGACCAGACTGACACAAAGTTTTTGAATAAATGTTTGCTATTTTTAGAGTAAAACACCGGTATATATCATAGTATCATAGTATCTATTTTGTAAAAATAGACTTTGATTCCCGAACTTACTCTTGTTCAGTACGGCCGCTGCTGTCACCGGAAAAACGTTTACCCTGCAAGCGCCAATCCGGAAGCCAGAAACAGGGAAGTGTGAAAAGGGCTAATTGGATGCTCTTCTGTTTCGGTTTCCATAGGAACCCATTCAAATAGCGTCCATCTGTTTCTAACGTCGGCAGCTCTGTGTCATCTACACACTCATTAAACTTCGAGGAGTGAGGCACTGACAAATGACGGTCATTGCGACATTGCAAAGTGATGGCGCTATGGAACCATGCGCGTTTTAAAAACATTTTGCTAGGTTTAACATTAGATTATCAGATCTGAATATACGCTAATTTGACCAGAAACAATGGAGACCGGAAATGCAAAGCATTCTTCAATGCTTTAATGCAGGCATGACTTCCGCGTTCAGGAAAAACGTCTATCCACAAGTTTCCGGGAGGCGCTACTGTAAAAAAGAACGTGGGCACAACTTCCGGTGAGACGGTGGACGTAGTATATCAATAGTATTTTTAATTACACTTCGCTAATTAGCGAAGAGGCTAAGTGTTTTTAGACCATTGTTTACTTTGTAAAGATGCACACCTTTATGAGATGTTATTACGTTCTTATGGAAAACGTATGCTTTTCGAATTTGTGTTCCCACATTAATTAATTTATCAGAGTCAGAAATTAAACAAAAACAGGCTTTTATTTGTGCATATAACAAGGATCGATCTATGGAAATTGTGGCGAATTCTTTTTTTACACGGAGCTTCACAGACTTTTGTCCGCTTCGTTTTTTACTAACCACCAGATCGCGCTGTTTTCAACACTCTCGAAGCTTTTAATTTTTTCCCGAAACAGTCAGAGGAAAGTCTCGGTGCTTCACGAGGCTTCATTTGCCAGTCACTCCTGTCAACTGTTGAATGAATGAGTGTCACGTCCCGCTTGTTTACTTTGAACCGGAAGACGCTCCCACTTTTGACGCAAGGCCTCATGGGGCGTAGGAAACTTGTGGAACGGAACGTTTAACGGCAGCTGCAGTGACGCGATGGCTTTACTAATCAACCATTAGCTCTTTCATTTAAAAAGCGGGGCTTATGCGTCATATTGGGCGTTGCACTTTCTCCCATTCATAAATAATAGGAGTACACAGTCTCCCTCTATATTTAGAGTCTTTGGTTAAGGCTACAGATGCTCCTGCAAAGCAGGCAAGTCACCCATTCAAAGTCACGTATTTCCTTCTTAGTGTTCGATTGTGCCTATGCCATATATATCATATCATGGCAGCTGACTTGCAGCCTCAATGCTTTATCAGGCAGTGATTATGCAGGCAGTGTTTTTTGCACAAAGTCACTTGATGAAACTGATTTCGGACAGGCTTCTGAGGTAGCATAATGGTTTAATGATCTACAACAAAATAGAGTTTTAATGATAACTAAACAAATATTTAATTACTATAATACTGATTTCTTGCTAGAAATAACATGAAAAGTGCAAAAAGTTAGTCAGAAATATACATTTACTTACAAACTGACCACCAAATGCAACTTTCAGATGCCATCTTTATTTTTTTTAGCTCAACCATCACAGAATAGAATGAACAGAATTGTGGGAAATCAAACGCAACAAAGGCTACATCTATGCTGCCTTCAAAATTCTATCAGAAGAAAATACCTCCGGAGACAGGAAGTGAAGCAGAATTTGGATTTGGACATGCTTTGATGCCTTCCTGCCATCGCATAGGAAACAGTATCAACACCACCTCGCTGTTTCATAAGAGTGTTTTGACAACATAAAAAAAATTGTCATTTCCAGACAAAGCATTATGAAATCATTTACTTACGTTTTGTGATGCAGCTGGAGTCAGCCTAATACCGCTTCATCTTTCAACAAATGTTTCTTTGTGAACTCTCCATGACACTGTGCCTCGATTACAAAACAACATGCAGAACAATCATCTGACATGATCTGGGATGCCATTAAAAATAAACTATCCACTTGTTCCTCACACTGGGATATCTGTACAAAAATGCAAACGTGCTGTTTAAATCAAATTTTGACGACAGACTCAAGCGCGTGGACTGTGTCAGAAAGCGAACGTGAACTGTAGACAAGATAGTGACAGTGATTGTAATTTCTATTTGCTTTTAAGCTACTGAACTCTGGTGGGCAGGGCCTATGGTGAGAAGATCACAATTTGTCAATGCCTTGTTCTGGAGGCAGCATTTATGCAAATGTTTGCCCTGGTGATGTCATCTTGCACCTCAGATCCAAACGAGCCATTTTTGGAGCTTGATTAAATAAAGCTATGAAACCTACAAGATGTTTTAATGGTACAAAGACCTCTTATATGCCAAAATATCAAGGCAAATTCGATTTCTCATGTCATGATCCCTTTAAAATGAACTCATGTGTTGACAGAATAACTTCAGAAGACCAGCACCATGATGACTGCACGTGAAAAAATCAAGAAGAAACCGCCCAAAGACAGTTTGACACTGCTACCCTGCTTCTATTTTGTAGAGGTGCGTGCTATAATTTATTACCAGTTTAATACTTCAATAGAGCAATTAATGTCTCAGGTAATTGGATTACACACTCTAAACAACTGGGCTTCCTCATTTTCTTTGAAGACATAATTGAAAATGTGTAACAGCAGTCAGTTCGAGTGTGCTGTTGTGTTTACCTTCCACCACATTGTCAACCTTGGAGTACAGTACTCTGTGTTGACATTTAACAGCCATCTGCCACAGTTGCTAGACAGTAATTAAACTGTGCTCTGGTGTCGTTATATGTGTGTATTATCAATATTTAATATCTGTTTGTACTTGAGAAAGACAGGCAATTTAGTACTTTTTAAAATTAATAAAACCTCTTGCATTATGCATATACTCTCCTCATCTGGGAAAATAGCTACCCATTGTGGCGTCCTCCATGGTTTCACTGTACTTCCTGGAACTGACGGATGTGCTCCAGCCGGCACAGGTGGGATTCCGCTGTCATGACCGCTCATTGAGCATGCCGTACGTGGACAGCGGCGATGAGCTCATCCCTCTGCTCATGCTCCTGAGTCTGGCGTTCGCCGGCCCTGCTGCCTCTGTGAGATAAAAGCACTCTTCAATACAACTTCATTGCATTTAAATCTGTAACATTTGTTTGTGACCTAAATAGTCAGGGTTGTTTAAGGGATAGTTAAAATAAAAAAAAAAACATCATTGTTTACTCACCGTCATGTCAGCTGTATGAATTTGTCAGTTTTCTTGAAACCAATAGGAGATATTTTGAAGAATGTTGGTAACCATACAGTTGACGGTCTCCATTGGCTTCCATAGTATTTGTATGGTATATTTGTATGGTATATTTTCCATACTATGGAAGTTAGTGGCTACCGTGAAAAATTTGGTTACCAACATTCTTCAAAATATCTTCTTTTGTGCTCAACAGAAGTTCATAGAGGTTTGGAACAAGTAAATAAATAATGTCATCCCTCTAAAGAAAACAAATTTCTTTATCTTCTATCAAAATGTAGTAACTTGCTTCTTTACAGAAAAGACAAACCTTATATAACAGTTACATTTAATCATCCTCAAATTACTTTTATACATGCCAAAGTCAAATTTTTGATTAACGGTTGTATACTTCTGTAATTTTTTCTTGTTTCCTTGTGCCCAGATCATGATAGGTGAAGGTCTGCTGTATTGTATGCAGTCCAAACTGAAGGTCCGTCCAGGGATTGAGGGAAGCATAAACGCTGGTGGATGTAATTTTAACTCTTTCCTGCGGAGAACCGTTCGTTTTGTTGGTACATAACACTGTTTTCATTGTAAAGCAATTTTATATCTAAAACATAAAAAAATCTAAAGGCTGAAAGCTAATAAGTTGAGTGTGGATTTACAGTATAATTTTAATTATAAAAATAATATAGTATAATTTTAATTGCTGTACACTGTAATTTTACTGTAGAAGCTTAAAAATAAATGACAATTAATTGTATTTTCCAACTTAAGGGGATAGTTCACCCAAAAATGAAAATTAGACCATGATTTACCCTCAAGCCATCCTAGATGTATATGACTTTCTTCTTTCAGATAAATACAATCAGAGTTATATTAAAAAACGTTCTGGCTCTTCAAAGCTTTATGATGGCACTGTTGAGATTTTGAAGTCCAATAAAGAGCATCCATCCATCATAAAAAGTAATCCACACGGCTCCGAGGGGTTAATAAAGGCCTTCTGAAGCGAATCGATGTGTTTGTGTAAGAAAACTATTAATTTTCTTTATAAATCGTAATCTTTAGCTTCTTCGTTTTCTAGTACAAAGACAAAAAGAGTGGCGTTCCAGTGGATGTCGTAGGACGTAGTTGTAGCGTAAGCTCCGGTGAGAATATTCTAGTCTTGGGAGAACCAAGTGTTGTTTACAACAAAGAAAAACCAGTGTCCTCTTGGCTTGTATGGAAATCCTTCAACATTTTTCTTAACAAATCCACGTTTTGTACTTCTACTTTGTTCAGTGTTTTGTTTCGCTCTCTCGAAAGCTAGAGATTACGGTTGATAAAGTTTTAAATATGGATATTTTTCTTACACAAACGTATTGATTCGCTTTAGAAAGCCTTTGTTAACCCTCCGGAGCCATGTGGAGTGCTTTTTATGATGGATGGATGCACTTTATTGGACTTAAAAATCTCAACAGCCATTCACTGCCATTATAAAACTTGGAAGAGCCAGGATGTTTTGTTAATATAACTCCAATTCTATTCATCTGAAAGAAGAACATCATATCCAGTAGGATGGCTTGAGGGTGAGTAAATCTTGGGGTAATTTTCATTCTTGGGTGAACTATCCCTTTTAAGGTGGTGGCCACAGCTTTTTATTGTACAAAATGACTAAAAATCTAGGAAAATCTTGCACTTATTGAAACTGCAACACTAAAAATCTGAACAGGAGTGATGCAGATGAACATTATGTAACGCGAGTCAGGCACAGAGTGTTGCATGAAAGTGATGAAATGAGTCATCAGCGTTTCATTCCGCATGATCTGTCTCTCCTTCTAGGGGTTCATGTGTTCGGTCTTTGTGCAACAGCACTGGTTACTGATGTCATCCAGCTAGCCACTGGCTACCACACACCGTTCTTTCTCACAGTGTGCAAACCCAATTATACTGTCCCAGGTGTGTCCTGTGACAAGAACCCTTACATCACCAAAGACATTTGCTCTGGCCAGGATCAGCATGCTATTCTGTCTGCCAGGTAACTGCATGTTTAGCTACAGAAGAACATTTGATTATGTGATTAACTATGATCAACCTTATATAATCACCATTTTCTTTCTCCCCTTGTGGTTTTCATCCCGTAGAGCACTCCCTGTTCACCTCTTTTTTTAAACCTATAAATGTTTGACTTTGACTTCTGCTGCATATCTGGTCTAGACTTACTCTAGATGTTTGCTTTCCTTTGTGACAGGAAAACCTTTCCTTCCCAGCATGCAACCCTCTCTTCCTTTGCTGCTGTTTATATTTCAGTAAGTCTCTTCGACACCGTGCTTACTAAATGTTTACAGCAAACACTGTTTATATACAAAACTAATATGCTACTGTGGTAAACTCCTTTATAAGAGAAATAGAGAGTGTTTAGTACAATTTAACATCATTGTACTGTAGATGAACAACCAACATAATAGATGTGCATGAAAAAACATATCATATGCACTGACACAAGCAATAGATTTCAACATGCAAAGGTGTGATTTAATATGCTCAGTTGCTAGATTAGAGAAAGTCTAATTATAGGTAAGTGCTTCACATGTCTAGCTATTTGGCAAGATCCACTTCAAGCGACAGACGTGCAGATAAGTTGTTACTGCTTCCCACCTTCCGCTTGTCAGACTGTCAGAAGCTGCAAGGCAGCATGTTATTAATTTGCACATGACAGCTGGAGACCTCTACTGCTCTCTGCTCTTCTAGATGTACTTCAACTCAACAATCTCTGATAGCACCAAGCTGCTCAAACCCGTTCTGGTGTTTGCCTTTGCCATCGCGGCTGCGTTGACGGGACTCACTCAGATCACCCAGTACCGCAGTCACCCTATCGATGTTTACGTTGGGTTCTGCATTGGCGCTGGTATTGCTGCATACCTGGTGAGTTACTGGCTTGCTAATGTATTTCTAAAGAGGTGGTGTAAGTGCAGGGGTGTCCAATCCTGCTCCTGGAGTGCCAGTGTCCTGTAGAGTTTAGCTCCAACCTAAATTAAACACGTGAACACCTGAAGATCTTACTAGCCAGGAAGGTGTGTTGAGGCAAGTTGGAGCTAAACTCTGCAGGACACTGGTCCTCCAGGACCAAGTTTGGACACCCCTGGTGTAGTGTATTTGTTCAGCCATCATCCTTGCTATTGAGCTTAATGTTATCCAAGTAGATGTTCCTGCAAAAAAAATCCATGTTGGTTCTGGAGCAACATTATAACCAACTAATTAAATTTTAAGATCTGGGGTTGGGCAAAGCCTACATCTCGGGATAGGGGCTTAAACCACTGTTGTGTCAGGATTAGAGCTATGACAGTTTACATTTGTACATCTGGCAGAAACTTCGATCCTAAATAACAAGGGTGAAACATACAGTGCGTTCAAGATATATATGCAGGATTGTCCAAGTTCGGTCCTGGAGGGCCACTATCCTTCAGAGTCTGGAAATTTTTGGTATACCTAGTAAGACCTTGATTAGCTGGTTTAGGTATGTTTAATTGGGGTTGGAGCTAAACTCTGCAGGACAGTGGCCCTCCAGTACCGAGCTTGGACACCCCTGTCAAGTGCAATGCTTTATTCAGTGGTTCCCAACCACGTTCCAGGAGGCCCCCCAACACTGGATGTTTTCCATGTCTTCTTAATCAAACACACCTGATTCAGATCATCAGATAAAATGGGTGTGTCAGACAAAGGAGACATGCAAAATGTGCAGTGTTGGGAGGCCTGTTTACTGTTTGAGCTACTGCAGAGGTCTCCAAACTCTGTCCTGTAGGGCTGGGCCCTGCAGAGTTTAGCTTCAACCTTAATTAAACACCAACTAAACCAGCTAATCAAGGTCTCACTAGGCATGCTAGAAACTTCCAGGCAGGTGTGTTGAGGCAAGTTGGAGCTAAACTCTGCAGGACACCAGCCCTCGAGGACCGAGTTTGGACCCCTGAGCTGCATGGACACTGTTTGATTATAATTTTGTTTTACAACTACCAGGAACCAGGATCCAGGAACACATCCTACATGGCTTAATCACATTTTTGGGCATTTGTGTAGCTCAGGGGTTTCCACACCGTTCCTGGAGCTTCCCTAGCACATTGATTGCAGTGCCTCATTTCGAAGGCTTTTGCATTTGTTGGCTGCATACGTCATTGAGGCTGTCTCTTTTCAGCCCACTATATTCCAAAGTAAGACAGACATGACAGTAATTGATACCTCACAAATAATAAAAATCAGTTTTATTATTTTTTGAAACAGGACATTCTCAATGATGTATGCAGCCAACAAATGTATGCAGCCAAAAAGAAAATACAAATGCCACTGAAGTCACTTTGGATTAAAACATCCACCAAATGAGTGACTGTGATTTGGCCAACTTGTGTTAGTCCAAAAACAACATGCCAGGTTTAACAAACATACTACTAATCCTTTCCTTAAAGGATTAGTTCACTCCTGAATTAAAATTTCCAGATAATTTACTCAGCCTCATGTCATCCAAGATGTTCATGTCTTTCTTGCTTCAGTGGAAAAGAAATTAAGATGAAAACATTACAGGATTTCTTTCCATATAGAGGACTTCAATGGGGATCAGTGGGTTGAATGTCCATATTGCAGTTTCAATGCAGCTTCAAAGGGCTATACACGATCCCGGCCAAGGAATAAGGGTCTTGCCAAGCAAAAGCGATTGGTAATTCTTAAAAAAATATAAAAATGTATAGGCTTTTCAACCACAAATGCTCATCTTGCACTAGCTCTGTGATGCGCACACCTGTCCTCCCGCATTACGTATTCACGTGGTTAATTCTTCGTCTGTGTACTCCGGTTCAAAAAGGTAGGGTGAAAAATTTCAATCTCAATTTCCCCTCCAACTTCAAAATCGTCCAACTAGATGAGCATTTGTGGTTAAAAAGTATATACATTTTAAATAAAAAAAAAAATGATGTTTTTGAATCATTTTACTAGATAAGACCCTTATTCCTTGGCTGGGATTGTTTAGAGACCTTCAACCCGTTGACCTCCATTGAAGTCGACTATATGGAAAAAGATCTTGGAATGTTTTCCTTAAAAACTTTTATTTCTTTTCAACTTAAGAAAGAAAGACATGAACATCTTGGATGACATGGGGGTCAGTAAATTAGAAAATTTTAATTCTGGAGTGAACTAATCCTTTAACGCCAACCCTAACCTTAACCATTAACTACCCCTAAAATCAGAGGTTGACTGATATGAATGTTTTTTAAGCTCCTACCCCAGCACTAAGCCTAACCCTAAACTGAAATGGTTGATAGGAATGTTCTTTATTGTTGTGAACTAAACAATGTAATGAAGCCACTTTAGTTTAAAACTCTAAATCATTCCAGGCTTTCCATGCTGTTGCCAACTTCAAATCTCCAGAAGATGCTCTCATCCCACAACCCCCTCCTCTGCAAAAGGATGCATTGAGGGCTCTGGCCCAGAGAGGCCATGATTCTGTCTATAACAAAGGCCATGCCTCTGAAAGCAATGAGGAAATAACATCACCAGCATCCCTAGATGGGTTAAACCGGCCTGTACAGCGGGAGAAAACCTCACTGGGAAGCTTAAAGAGAGCCAGTGTGGACGTGGAGCTACTGGCGCCTCGCAGCCCAATGGGCAAGGAGACCATGGTAACCTTCAGCAACACATTACCCCGTGCTACAGCTCCAGAGGAGCCAACGAGGCGTCTGGTGACAGTACCTGTTCCAGTACCACTGGACCCCATGCGCTCACAGCAATTAGTGTCCGAATGGAAGCAGAAGTCAATGGAGATGCGAGGCGGCAGCTTGCCCGATGAGGACACCAGCGAGGCAGGCTCAGATGGCGGCAACGACACAACCACAGAGGAGGACAGCGTCCACTCTTCAGTCTATTCGTCTGTTCAACCATCAGCCAAGCCGGCTAACCCACCTGCAGGTGCAAGAGTAGTGATGCCCCCTCGTCCCCCAGCACAGCCCTCGGTCCCTCCACCTGTGTCCCCTAAAAGCGCCAGCACTCGGGCCAAATGGCTGTCCATCACAGAGAAAAGTGGTGCTAATATTCCAGTTCTCAAGGCAGGAAATCAACCTCGGATCATGCAGGTCATTGCCATGTCCAAGCAACAAGGACTCCTGTCTGGATCGGCCAAATCCTCAGAGACTTCGTCCTCTTCTGGTACCTCATCCATCACGGGCACAGAGTCATCGCCTAATCGTTCAGAACGTGACAGCTGTTCAGGGATCATCACGGTTGATGCTCACGCCCCCCACCACCCTGTAGTTCGCATGACCTCCAACCCCAACAACCCCTGGGAGTGGAGAGGATCTTCAGACGGAAACATGGCCGAGTCGTACGAGCTTAAAAACCTCAACCGTGACGGTTCCCGCAGTTACCGTAACGTCAGGAGCAGCTCTCCTTGTTCCTCCGCCAGTGAGGCTGACCACGGGCCGCTCCAGCCTCCTCAACCTCCCCAGCCACCACTTCCCCCTCAACTCCCACCTGTGGGTCAAATCTCAGAGGGTCGCAGTCTGCGCCGCAAGACCCCTCTAGTTCTTCTAGATAGGGAGGGCAATCTGAACCACACTGAACAGGACAACTACTACAAAAAGCTACAAAGTGGCAGGCATTTCAAAGAGTGACAATGTGCTTATATATAAGCACAACTACACTTTTTGGTCTTTTGGATTTAATTATTGATTTGATTCCATAAGGAATATCAGAATAACCGGATACACTACACTTTGAGTCAGTAGAGCTTTCGGGAGATGCTGCTTCTGACGACATAAGAGCACAATGGGTTTTCCCCCTCTGAGGGTAAACCAAACTCCATCATCAAAATTCCCATCAGTTGTATTTACATAATCTTCATATTATCAAATTCCTACAAGGCAGAAAATAAGGTTTGGGTTTATTTTTATTGCTGCTCTTTTTGTTCTTACTTAAACGTGTGACTGAGATGTCAAGTTGAATTTATGTGTATGTGTGTTTACGCACGATTGTTTAGTCTATGTTGTAGTGATACAGTAATATTAGAAAACATTTGATTGCCTTGTAACGCTCATGGTGAAAAACGATGTTTTGTTGGCTCTTTATGAATGATAATTGCTTTGCAAAAGGGTAGCATCCTTCATTGTCCATCTGACTTATATAATTGCTGATTACCTGTTTTGGACATTCTGCAAATCTACTGAAGTCACCCTGTGAAAAGTGGTGGAAATATGGAAGCACTTTGAACAAGCACTTATAAATCACTTCATCTCTTTGTGTGTTAACAAGTGAGATGAATTGGATTGTCTGTGAGGTATTCCAAAGGAATATTAGATGGACCTGGACTCTTCAAGGAAAGTATTTTCTCATCAATTATGTACCTTATAGTGGAACAGCAACTGGACAACAGGTCCGTGTGAGGAATTCACTGCAGGTCCCACATTTTATGTGAAAGGAACATTTTTGGTGTAAATCACAAAAAGATTCTCTGGGATTTATCTGTAATAGTTAGCGGTATCTTTGTCATGCTGTTTCCCAGAGGTTCTCCTCTAAATGAACTTGATGCATGTTATGTGAGTGTCGTCAAGGTGGAAGTGAAGCCTTGTCAGTGAAGAATTCCAATCTGTTCTAATGTACATGTGCAGCTGTCACTGCAGGTTGAATTCTGTGTGTGTCGGCTCACTCTTCACGGTGCTCTGAGCTGCTCCTGGATCTCTGTAGATGGTTGTCCGTAATGGATGCTTCGTGCTGTTGATGCAGTTTCTGAAAAAAGACAACGTAAATGACAACAATAAACAAGCTGCTGTAAATTACAGTGTATGCAAATTGTAATTTGTAACACAGTTACTGGTGGAGATGTAGATTCTGAATCAATCAGTAGACACTGGAGAGTGATGATCTCAATTTAAAGGGATAGTTCACCCAAAAATGGAATTCTGTCATTGATTACTAGGGGTGTAATGTTACACAGATGTCACAGTACGTACCTTGGTTCGAGGGTCCCGGTTTGGTACGATTTTCGGTACAACAGAAAAAAAAACAAACAAACAAATCTACTACGCTAGGTTTCTTTTCATTTATTTTAAACAGACAGTGGTACAAATTACGATATTTTCCACCTACATGTGAATATACTAAATATTCTATCAAATTAATGTCATATATAGGCTATAAAATCTGCAGTACATATATACATACAAGGAATAAATACTTATAGTAATATATATATATATATATATATATATATATATATATATATATATATATATATATATATATATAGTAACTAATATAGTTAGTTAATAGTTTAGTTAACTGATAGACAAGGGGAAAAAACGTAGTAACGTAGCCTATATTTGCTGAGCTTCAGTTCAGTTTTGTGACAGAAAGGAAACTCAAATGGCAGAAAGTGATATTCTATTTGTTTTTGTTTAAGTTGATTTTGCTGGTATGAGGAAAGTTGAAGTAATCTCGCCGGCGCACACAAACACAAAACATCCTTTCTTCCAGGCTTCTAGCATTGCTAACTTGACAACGCATTTATCAAAATAAAACACAGTGAACCAAACATCAGCGCGCCCGCCTCACTGTGTGACCGTTAGAACGCGAATGAAGTACAAAGTCTATATTGTACTGCATTTGGATGCATCGCAAATATGGAAATATTATGGAATATTTGGATTTGTGCTGAACGAGAGAGGTTGGATCCAAGAGCACAAAGCTCTATTTCGCAGACAGTTGAGTGCGCAAGCCTTTAAAGTAACGTTATAGTCCTTTGTCAGTGAGAGACGCGTTCAGAATCAGCACATTGGTCACTGTCTAGTGGGCTTTTTCTTTCAAGTGCGCAACTCCAGGCTGTTCTTCTGCAGGCGCTTTTTAAAGGGGTCATCGGATGCTAAGTTCACTTTTTCATGTTGTTTAAACAGCAATGTGTGTTGGCTGTGTATGTACAAATCTACACTATAATGATAAAAATCCATGCAGTGGTTTTTAATTAATCTGTAAAAATAATATCCTCTTTTTCAAAGTCACACCGCCAGAGGCCGCTCCCACGATAGTTGATTGACATGAGCTCTTACCTTAGACCAGCTGTCACAGTCCAGTAACTTTCCATGTTTTGATGCCAGAGCAGGGATGTAAGTTAGACAAGAATATCTCCGATTGAGCGATTGCGGTGTTGTGTTGCTGGATGTAATAATGAACATAGTGGTCGTCATTTACTCCCGACATCTGAGCCGCTGAAGATGCAGTAGATTACGTTTGTTTGTGAATGGAATGCGCCTCCCGATCTACATATATCCGTCTATGTTCGCGCGAATCATTCATTATCCAGCTTCACTTACAGCAGAAGTGAGTATAAGCGTTTTTTTTATGAATCTTTGTGATCGCCTTTCCTTATAACTTGGTAGTTAGAAAGTTTAGCGGCTAAACGCTAAATGCGGCTAATGTAAACAAGACCGTCTTTCCACAGAGAGAATAGAGGGGCGGGGTGAGCAGAGCTCATTTGCATTTAAAGGAACAACCCCTTAGAATGAGATGATTTTTACTGAGCTCATTTTGACAAGGTAAAAAGGGTGTTGTTTTACAAAACCATTGAGAATTTTTAATCAAAGTATATTAGAGACTTTTCATTAAGACCCTAAAGAATCATATCAACTTGTGGAAAATGGGCATCCGATGACCCCTTTAAACAGAGTTGCATTACTGCGGGCACCCCCTTCTGGATTGAAGGTGAATTGCCTGTATTCATTGTAATGCCTCATGCACCGAACCGAGATGCCCGTGCCATGACGGTTCGGTACGAATACATGTATCATTACACCCTTACTGATTACTCACCGTCATGTCGTTCCAAACCTGTAAGACCGTCATTCATCTTCGGAACACAAATCAGGATATTTTTGATGAAAAGCTTTCTAACCCTGCATAGACAGCAACGCAACTGACACAGCATTTGATTGTTACACTACACTCTAAAAATCCTGCGTTCAGCTTGTTGGGTAATTTTATTGGGTTATTTTTAATATTTTTTACCCAGGTGCTGGGTCATTTTTTTCAACCCAACCACTGGGTTGAGTCTGCCTCTGACAAAACAACCCAGCTGTTGTGTTACAGTCAGAGCGCTGGCTTTTTGCATCCTCTACAAGAGAGAGCGGTTCTCAGCGCTGTGTGCTTCTTCAGTTAAATAAAGGTCTGTATACATTTTATTTAATTTATAAAGACTTAACTGTGCTGTAAATTATATTATGTTAAGCAACGCAACATACCAGGATGAGCCAGTCATTTCACATGATGGAAATGCCTTTTGCCTTGCATAACATAAACTGATTTTATTCGTTATAGCACTGACCTTAATTTAATTTGATGTTAAAATATGTTCTCTAATCTAAGTACTGTTCTTTTATGAGCAGGT